>JAXIVD010000444.1:0-67500 GCA_036785275.1 Cancer borealis
GTCTCTATACAGTGAAGTTAGGGAGATGGAGAGCATAGAGATAGAGGAACAGGACATAGCATCAGCAGTAAGAGCCATCAAGATAGGAAAAGCAGGTGGGACAGATGGAATCTTGGGGGAATTTATAAAGTATGGAGGGGAGGCACTTAGGCAGGCACTAGCTGGGTTGTTCAAGAAGATACTGGAGGGGAGGGAAGTGCCTCAGGATTGGAATAGAAGTAGGGTTACTCTAATCCACAAGGGAGGGGGTAAGTCAAGGGAGGACATAGGTAATTACAGACCCATCGCAGTAATGAACACCCTGGCAAAAACATTTGGGTGGGTGATAAACGATAAGCTGAGGAAATGGATAGAGGAGAAAAGGGTTCTCGGAGAGGAACAGAGTGGTTTTAGGAAGGGGAGAGGTGGCCTAGAAAATGTGCTAGTGATGAAGGAAGTCATAGAGAGGAATAAAAAGGTAGGAAGAGAGCTGTATTTAGTATTCCTAGATTTGGAAAAGGCATATGATAGGGTAGATAGGAGCAAGTTAATGACACTACTGACGCACAGAGGGGTAGACAGGAAGGTAGTGCAGGTGATTAGAAAGATGTATGAGGAAAATGAGGTGAAGTTTACGATAGGTGATGTTAGCACTGGATGGCTGAGAAATAACATAGGAGTACGTCAGGGTTGTGTGATCTCCCCAACACTATTTAATTTATACATAGAGGAGTTGATAGTGAGGATTAGGATGACAGGGAAGGGAGTCAGTGTTGGGGATAGGAGATTAGGGTGCCTAGCCTATGCTGACGACATTGTGGTAATGGCAGAGAGCAAGGAGGACATGGAAGAGATGTTGCAGGTAGCCAGTATATATGGGCGAGAGTGGAATGTTAGGTACAGTGAAAGAAAATGCAAGGTGATGGAGTTTAATAGCCAGGAGGAGGAACAGTGGGTGTTAGGAAACAACATTCTGGAGGTGGTGGATAGGTACACTTACTTAGGGCTAGAAGTGAGTAAAGAAGGAATTGGAGGAGAGAAACAGATGAAGATAAATGAGGGGAAGGCCAGGAAGATGACGGGAATGATAATTAATGCAGGTAGTAGATCAATTAATAAGTACGAAGTAGGGAGGAGTTTATGGAAGGGGATGGCTGTGCCGTACTGTCTATATGGGTCTGAGATTACCTATTACCGGGAGGGGGACGTAGCAAAGCTAGAGAAGAGTCAGAATAGAATAGGCAGGTGGGGGTTGGGTGCTCCACGCAGTACAGCAGTAGAAGCCATTAGAGGAGAGATGGGCTGGAGTACTTTCAGGGAGAGAATAATTAAAGGGAAATTAAACTTTGTAAAGAAGATGGAAGGACTTGATGAGGATAGGTAGGCAAAGCAGGTACTGAGAGAAGGTAATAGCAGGTCGTCATGGAAGAAAGAAACGAATAGATGGAAAAGAAGGGAGAATTTGGAAGAGGATTGGCATAGGATGAAGCCCAGAGAGGTAAAGAAAAGGATAGAAGAGGGTGGATTAGCTAGATGGCAGGCAGGGATGGAAGCTAAGTCCACACTGAAATGGTATAGGTGGAAGGAGAGGCCCGAGGCACTCAAGTGGCATGTAGGAGATTGGGGCAGTAGACTACTAGTAAAGGCTAGGACAGGCACACTTGAGGTAAATGCAAGGAACAGGGATGGGTTAGACCAGGACTGTAGTAGTTGCAGAGGAGTCAGGGAGACCATAGGGCACTTCTTAGTAGAGTGTGGCAGGTACGATGAGGAAAGAGACAGGTTGATAGGATCTATAACGGCAGTGGTAGGAAGAGAAGAGTGGCGTAGAAGACTGGAGGAGGAGGAGGACGGAGGAATCCTCACAGTGCTGGGCCTGCACAGGGGAGAGAGAGATAGAGAGAGAGAGAGAAAGAGAGAGAGAGAGAGAGAGAGAGAGAGAGAGAGAGAGAGAGAGAGAGAGAGAGAGAGAGAGAGAGAGAGAGAGAGAGAGAATCATAAGAGCAGCTAAAGAGTTCCTGACACAGGCGTGGGGAAAACGGACATAATATGTTTACAGTTGTGTTCCCTGTGATGTGCTCTCTGGTGCTCCTCCGCAGGTTGCAGAGGAATCAGGAGCAGAACACTGAAGGGAAAGAGGACCTACGAAGCGATAAAAAGCGAGAGGTCACAAGAAGAAGAAGAAGAAGACACACGTGGTAACCTCTGCCGCTGCTTCTCTCAAGCCCACTCCCGTATCCACACATCTCAACCTCGTAATGGAAAGCAATGCAGAGAAGTGGACTGTTTCTCGACTGAAGTGCTTTCTGAAGTCGAGAGGTATACCATGTACGGGTTATGCTAAGCACCAGCTGATTACCATGGTGCAGACTGCCTTAAATCAACCTCATCTTGTTGAAGAAGTCCAGCCTTCAGATGGGGAAGATGTTAAGATAAGAAGAAGAACAATTTTGATTTCTGGAGAGGAAGTTGTGTTCCCAAATTACAGGACAATATCAAATTGGGAAGAAAATTTCAACAACATCCCATATGTAACTACAGCGCACTGCCTTATGTATTTGGTCATGAAGAGAGAATGGTCTCCAAATCGTGTTCTTCATTATGAAAAAGAAAACGGTTATCAGCTTTACCAAAATAAACATATACAAAATGTGAAAATGAAGAAACTTCATTGTGGGGTGACGTGCATCAAAGCAATCTGTATTAGACAGACTAAGCAGAATGAAGCACCATATGACGTGTGGATGCTTGTGTCCTCCAACGGAGATATTAACACAGCTGGCTGCCAATGTACAGGGTGAATATTACCACTGCTGTTCATTATTATTGGTTATAGTTTGAAATTGTAATTCTACTTTTTCTTGTGTCACTGTGTTACATCTCATTTCCTGTTCAAAACTGAAACATATACCTTGTTTTTTTACGAAGAATAATTCTCAAAATGTCACACCTATAGAAAGGTGAACTTAGGTTATAATAATTGTGCAGAGATGATGGTGGTTGTAAGCATGTTGTTGCATTCATCTTTGCTGTGGCTGATTTTGTTCAACGGCGCGGAATACAGCCAGAAAGTTCAAAGCTCTCCTGCACAGACTGCCGTGTACATGGGACAAACCTCGGAAACAAGGCAAAGCCAATCAGAAGCTAGAAGACATTGACTACAGGTAAGCAACTCTTATCAACCAATGCTGGTTACTAATGAACTAAAGATAAAGTGATTATAACACTAAGGATTTGTACTTTAATACTTGTGTGTGTGTGTGTGTGTGGTGCCCGGGGGGGGGGACGGGGGCGTTATTTTTTATTTATCGTTGTTTGTTGTTGTTAATAGTAGTTAATGGTCCCTGATGTTGGATATTTCCCTGAATATTAAGAAAAGAAAGCTGCCACCACCCCCAAAGGTTTAATGAGAATTAGGGGATTCTCAGGGAATTTAATTTCTTCCTAAAGGGAAGTTAAAATATTCGAAAGAGAAAATAATTACTACCAGGGAAATATAGGCGACCAATGAAAAGAAAAGGGAACTAATTTTACAATTTAGTTATTTGGTAGAGTGGACTGAGTTTCAATAAGGCACATGGATTCGTGGATTTGTTTCATATCCTTTTTCAAGAGTGTTGAGCACCTCCCACATTAACCTTACCACACCAACGGAAGGTTAGTATTAACACAGAATCACTTTCTCAGATTTTACTTGAGTTATTTATTTAATGTATACTTTGAATATCACAGGCTGATCACTGAGTCTTAGAAACACGGCTTAGTTATAGTATCAGACAACTTAATGGCTCATGGCAGAAAACTTCACCTTCCTCAAAAAGAAAAGAAATACAGAGTTGGCAATACATATCTCACCTCGAGATATCAAACTCTTCACACATTACACATTATACCCTTGACTCCCTTCCCTGAAAAATATCACCTTAAAAATGTTATAATTTTGTAACTGGGCCTGAGAACAGTTAAAGAACCTTTTCTCAGGGGATTTCCGAAAGTAAGGTGATTTCAATGTTTCTGTTTATGCATACATAGTATAATTCTTCCTCACTAAGTAGGAATACGCGATTCCTATTCCTGAATACATGGGCTGGGTCTATCAGACCGTCTTACGTGACACATAGTTTCCTAAAGCTTAACTTGGAAATTTGGCAGTGGCTTTCTAGCCGTTCATTTAACTACAAAAACAAAAGAAAGTAAATGAGAAATTGGTGTAACTGTCGTGGAGGCATTCTTTCCCTGTGAACACAATCAATGGTGAACCACGAGTCAGTATAATTCACTTTCTTAACTCAGAAGTTAATACACAGTCACAAATACATAGAAATTACCGTGAAAAATATATATTGTACACCATGAAATATTTTGTAGGGAATAGGGGACCATGCGGTTTTGAAACCACGTTGTCCTTCTTTAAGAGAAGGACATTGGTATTATCCACTTATAATAGATCTCAATAGGGGTTTACATGTATTGTCAGACTATTGGGAAAGATTATGGACTATATAATAATGGCGAGAGGCATTGAATTTCACAAATATTGAGGGATTTCGAGAGCGATGTCACTCACCTGTGAACACAATCAATGGTGAACCACGAGTGACGCTGTCTGGGAAAAAGGCGGGAGATGAGAAGGGGGAAGGGGGGGTTTCGAGGATATTCCTCCTTTGATCTTATTATTAATTGATTATTGAGACGTGAAATAGTTATCAGTTGATAGGAAATTAATTTTGACGCTAAATAAGTGACATTTAGGTATCTATTGAACCTGATCTCTGGATTACTATATAGGGGAACATTTTTGTCTACGTGACTTTTTGCACGTCCCGGGCCCCGGGGCATGATCGCCTCACATGATGCAATGTTACGTCATCCTTAACAAAGTTTTGTGAGAAGATAACTAAGTAGGTTAATTATATTAGACTATGGAGAGCATTTTGACAAGTTAATAACTATTAATAATGATTAGATTATGATATTAATTTCCTTCCATAGAAAACTGTCTTGTGGGAGGGGCTGACTGCATAGGATTTGAAAGTTTGGAGAAACAATTCCAATATAAACATTAATATAAACATATAGTATAAAAGTATGAATGATGTGTGAGTAAAAACATTTATATAATGCAGTATCCCCTTGGGAATACAGGATCTAAGGGCAGACTAAACAAAACAAAAAAGGTACATTCAGTAGGCCTATTTGAGATTAAATTGGAGGCATCACATGTGTGTGTGTGTGTGTGTGTGTGTGTGTGTGTGTGTGTGTGTGTGTGTGTGTGTGTGTGTGTGTGTGTGTGTGTGCGTGCTGGAGTTGATGCAGTAAACCTCATGAAATTCAGACTGTGGTTAAAGGTAAGGTAACGTCTTCATGAATCACTCCAGCAGGATATTAGATGTAATTAATGTTGCTTACAGCAATTTGGGTACTTCCCAGTGAGTAGAGTAGATGAGTTGGTAGATGACACTTGAGTGTTTTTTTTTTTATAATTTACCTGCTTCACTGGACTGACGCAGTTCAGTACAATAGAAAATTTTGAAAATTCTCTTCTTGTTTGTGCAGGACAAATTAATGGTTGTTTCTCAAATAGTGTGCGTTTAGCCAAATAACACTTGCATCATCTATATCTTAATGATTTAGGTTTAGCCAAATTATCCTTGCATCATATCTTTTATTTTATTTTTAAAATTTTCTGACACTCTTTTCCTATTAATATTTTTTCAGCAAAGGGTTAGCCACAGACCGTGCAGTAAAACCATATCATTATAATTATATAGCAGAGAGTAGCTCTCATTATGCTAGAAGTGATATGGAGGAAGACATGCTGAGCGTGTTGCAGCATGCCAAGGATGCAGTACTATGGGATGCCTTGCCTGGAAGAAGCCCTACCTCTCAACTACCTACTCTTCCTGAATTGGGTAAAGTATTCCAAGCTGAAAACTATCAAGGTTCTTTTGTAGACATGCTAAAAGAAAAATTAAGCACTGATATCATATCTGATATTTTTTGTAAAACTAAAAAGCAACATCTTTGTCCACTGTGGAAGCTCCATAGGTTGGGTGCACTGACATCAAGCACACTACATAAAGCTGCCCGATATAAAGGAAATGATGTAGATAATTATGTACTTAAAGAAATAATGGGGGAAACAACATTTTGTGGCAATAAGGCAACTGCATATGGACATAAAAATGAAATTATTGCAAGAAAATTATATGAAAAATACATGAAAGATCATCATAAATCTTTTCAGGTTCAGAGTTCAGGTTTAATAATAAGCAAAGACATTCCTTTGTTAAGAGCAAGTCCAGATGGAATTATTTCTTGCAAATGTTGCAGCAAAGGCATTTTAGAAATTAAATGTCCTTTTAACAAAGCTCTTAGAATAATGACAGGTGATGAAATAGCTTTTCAAGGAACCTACCATCTGAAAATAGGAAATGATAATAAAGTACATTTAAAACATAACTCACCATGGTATACACAAGTACAGACTCAGCTTGGAGTCACTAAATATTCTTGGTGTGATTTTGTTATCTTCATACATAAGAAGCCATATATAACTGTTGAAAGAATAAACTTTGATAAAGAAAGATTTGAAATAGAATTGCAAAGAGGACTAGCTTTCTATGATAAATTTGTAATGCCAAAACTCATAGATGGAAAATAAATGTTCATCCGATGAGTTGTCCTACAGCTCACTCTCTGTGTGTGTGTGTGTGTGTGTGTGTGTGTGTGTGTGTGTGTGTGTGTGTGTGTTGCCTTTGAAGATCTTTTTTCATATTCTTTTCCACCTCTATTTTTTTGTTTTAGTCATTAGTTTCTTTTTCTCACTAATTATTATGTATGCAGGTGATTTTGTGAGCATCCTACATGCAACGGCTATATGCAGTGGAAAGTGAAAAAGGTAATAAATGTAATTATAACTTACTTTCTTTTTATTTATGATTCCTAAAGAAAACAGTTCAAGTTCAAATATAGAAAAAAGTTAGTTATATTACTTATATACAATGCAGTGAAGTTCACATCACACACTGTCCAGTGAAATGTGTGAGTGGAGACATCACAAATATAATCTATATCTCATAATAGTATTTCTGCAGAAGTAGGGAAAAGACTTCTTAAGCTTACAAGTAAAACTTTCCTCCGTAACTCATCTTAACCTCAACCTCCCAAGCCTAAGTGAGTTTCACCGGGTGAAACAAGTGATCCTAAAACATTATGCTTACAAAAATTTTAGCAATATCCATCAAGAAGTACTAGTGCTAAAGGGACACACAAAATTTTTTTGAGATGAGCTCTGAATCAGAGACGAGTACTACTATTCTAAGAGTGGCGGCTGCAAATTACAGAAAACAGAAACAATCACCAACACTTGATACAGAAGAGGCCATCAATTAAATGTAATTCTATTACTTAAGATTTTAAAGTTTTTTATCCTTTCAATGGCCCGCTCTACATGGATTCTTAGTGATGCAATGTTCCTTGTTTTTAGTATCTCACTTTGATTTTAAGGACTTATCTTTTCCCTTTTCTGCTTTCCTTGTGAAAGGTGGCATATATAATTTTGCTCCTCGCTGCAGCAAAAGATCACCAATGTTGAATCCTCGGTCAACCATTACTGCATCCCCCTGTTCAATTTTTCCTAAAAGCTCCACTTCTGATATGTGCCGATCAGATGTATTACCTCCATATGGTTTTGAGACAAATGTGATTAGTCCTCTAGGAGTTACCCCTATCAGTACTTTGACAGTATTTTGATGTTTGTATTGAGAATATGTACTGGCTTGGGCAGAACAATTCTTTGGTTTAACCATAAAATATTCGGTGCAATCCAGGATTACTCTAGTGTCAGCATATTTGGGTGGAAAACTTGCAGGCAATGTACTCTTGACTTGGTCGGCAGAAGGCCATGTCAACCAGTCTTTCAGAATCTGATGCAGCAAATTTATCCATGTGTTGACAATGTAGGTAACAGAGCTCTTTGATATTCCAAACCAGTCTGCCAAAATTCTCATTATAATTCCTTCTCGAATAAAAACAAGAGTTATTAAATATTCATCAAAGTGATCAATTATTTTAGTTCTGCCACCTGTTCCATTCTTGAGGTCATTGATTTTTGTAGATTTAGGGCCTCTCCAATATTCAATTTTGCTTACTCTTTTCTGAATAACCTCAAATATGGATAGTAAAATCTTTTCACAAGGCAATCTAGTGTATAACCTTACACTGTTATCACTGGAGACAATCATATTCCTGGTCCTGACTCGTCGGTCTGCCATATTATCTTCCAACTGAAAAAAAGATATTCCTTAGTTAAAATACAAAAATATGCACTGATCACTTTCATTGTAAGACAGCCTTAATGTAACACATAAAGCGTGGCCGATGGTCAGGGATAACTTAAATGTTCAACAATGAAACCATATGTACTAGTAGTAGTCATGGTCTGCTTCCTCTGAGTAAGCTTATACACTCAAAACAAAAGCAAAAGGAAGTGCTGCATTGTATCTTCTGTTTTCCAGAAGAATGTAACTATGCTGATCTATCAAGTATCATTTAGTTGCTGTACAATGCTGAACCCATGCTAAAGGTATTTTTCTTGACAATAAATCTGGGAGAGTTTCACGAACACGACTTTTTTACCCCTCTTGACTATTTATTCGAAGCCAGTGCTGCACAATATTCATTATTTGTCTGTAATATTAATGCTAACCCTTACATTAACATATTCATACCTCTGCTGCTTCAGTATCTTGACAAAATGCCTTTGACAGAACATACAAGGATATGAAATTCATCATGGGAAACAGACATTCTTACTAGAAAATTTACCCCAAAGTTTTAAATAAAATCCCACTCACCATAACCTGTATAGCAGCATCCACTCGAGTAGTATCGATGCTGGATGTTGAATATGTATGATCCTCATGTGATGCTGCAAAGTTCTGGGTTTCAGGTTCATCTGTACGAAAATACATAAAAATTAATTATTTGCTCATCACAAAAAATAGCCTCTAAAGATGCTTCATAGTGGAAAACTTGTACTATAAGACATATGGAAGATATTTAAGCAAATAAATATGGCAATGCAGTTTATGATTGGGCGCTGCTTTCAATACAAATTAAAGTTTTTCCACGCAATATGTTGCTGTCATTAATTTTGACCCATATAAGTATTCAGAGAGCTAGAGAACATCGAATTCACACACAGTCATAAACTGCATACTAGTCAAATAGAGTAATCACTATAAACCTACCAGTAATGGATGCTTGCTCATGAGTAACATTCTCGATCTCAACAATCATGTCAGTTTGAACTTCATGTTCTACATCCATGTAGAACATGTAGTGGGCAGTGGTGGGAACAGTAGTAGCTGGGGGGCTGGCGTGACGTTTGCTTCTGCATCAATGACTCGTGCATTGGGTTGTGCTCTTGTCTTACCCACACTCACTTTACTTCCCTCACTTGTCGTCTTCCACTGATTATAGCCAAACAGTTCTGGATCAGGATGAGATGGTGATGGCCAGTTGCACCAGTTGATGAAATGTTTGGAGCAAAGAGCATGGTACTTTGTTGCTTTCCATGTGGGGCCTCTCTTGCATTTGTACTTCCACAGTCTTCTACGAGCTGCGTCCTTTTTCCTAGGAAAGACACACCATCCTTTGATTGCTGGGTCATTCTTTCGTGAAGAAGTAGTACAGTCAGCAACAGCACATGTGTAATTTGGCATAACTGTGGTTCTGGTCTTGGACTCTTGGTGGTGTAGCTGCCGCGCGCGTTTGTTTTGCTGAGATTTGAAGCAGTCGGTGTGTGACTGAGTTCGGTCGGATGTTTCGCCCCGGTACGATTTCGGTCGAGTATTTTCTTTTTTGAGAATAATACTTAATGCAGTCTCCTTAGCAATTTAAAGATGAAGCATTACAATCTTAGAAGACTGTTAAAAAATTGCCCCGACGAAATATGCAGCAGGATACATGTTAAAAAACATACTGCGCTGTGACACCCGATGAAAGTATTTTGCTTCAAGTAGTTATTTCAGAGCGAAAATTGTAATGAATGTTATCTGGACGATTAGTAGAACAACAGAGGAACCTTGTTTTTCAGAATGCAGATGCGGTGCATCAATATCTATCGCTAGAGGGATTTTAGAATAATACGGCTCTTTGCTCAGGATCACAGTAGACCAACCTCTGAATTAAAATAGCCAACGATCACTGGAAACTCGAGTTTGTGGCCTCTCCTATTCAAAGAAGACTGTTACGTGGCGGTGATTTTTTGCAAATGCCGCGCAAATAGACGAGTCCAAAGATAAAAGAGCATTAGTGGTTGATCGCACCTTTCGAAAACCGTACTGCACCGGGGTCAAGAAATTCCCGCTCTCCAGGTACCACATCAGCCGCACGTTTACCATCTTCTCCAGCACCTTGCAGATGCATGAAGTCAAAGAAATAGGACGGTAGTTAGTGGCTTGTAAATTATTCTTTCTAGGCTTCGGGATGGGAAGAACTACGGCCACACTCCAAGCAGAAGGTAAATCATCGGTACGCCAAATAAAATTGTAAAGACCGAATAAAAAAATAAAAGCAATATCAGACGTGTGTCGCAAGAAAGCATAAGGGATGTCATCGGGACCTGGAGACGAATCACAGCACTGGGATAAAGCCGCCATTAGTTCGCCGGGAGAGAACGGGACATTATAGGACTTCCCGCCAGGTAAGGCAAAGTCCACGTCCACAGCCTCCAAACCCTGGCGATGCCGAACCCCTGGTGCAGTAGGATCCCTCCGAGACACTAGAGAAGTGGCCAGCAAACAAGTCAGCAACAGTTTTAGAATTTGCCACCTTCTCCCCAGCATAGGACAGGACCGGAGGAAGAGGGGGAGAAAACTTTCCAGAGATCTTACGGACTTTGTTAAAGATTGCAGTGAGAGGGGTTCGAAAGGTGATGGAAGATAGATAAATCCTCCAAGAACGTCGCGGAGCCTCCTTTAAAATACGTCGCGCTCGAGCACGGGCTCGCCGAAAAACCTCCAAGCACAGAGGGTCTCCACGGTGGCGGCAAAGTCTCGAAAAAGCAGACCGTTTTTTCTCACAGCAGCAGTGCAATATGCGTTCCACCTGGAAACAGGACGCTTGGGAAGCCGGCCAGATGTCTTGGGGACGGACTGAAGGGCCACAGAGTGCAGAACATCTGTGAAATAGGCAGCGGCATCGTTACAAGTACCAAAATCAGCCAACGGACGAACAGAGGAAGGAGGTAAGATCCGTAAAACGCTGCCAATCCGGCAGATCTAAGCGCCAGCGAGGAGGGCGCGACTGCGGTTCAGAATCCACAGATTCTAATAAAATCGCAAAGTGGTCACTACCATACAAATCTGGTAGGACCCGCCAGGTAAAATCAAGAAGAGAATTAGAAAGTACAAACGGAAAGATCAATAGAAGTAAAAGTCCCCGTCTAACTATGAAATAACCCAACATCAACGAAGATCTCGAAAAGTGGTGGGAGCTTTTACACTTCTCAGGCAATGAAGGCCTGTGAACCCCAACAGAGGAGGAATTCTACCCTCATATAACTGAGTACTGGCGTCCTCCCTCTTCCAGCCACTATTGGGGCCAGAAACGTCCCGTCAAAGCGTTATCCGTCTTTACTTTGTTCTACGCGAACACTATTACTTAGTGTAAGCCAATGGATAAGTGTGTGTGTGTGTGTGTGTGTGTGTGTGTGTGTGTGTGTGTGTGTGTGTGTGTGTGTGTGTGTGTGTGTATTGTGCGTGGGGCAAAGTAGACGAAACTCAACGCTGGGCAAGTTTCTGTACTAATACGTGTCTCACAGCTCCCAGAAACAACAACAAAACCAATAAACACAACCTTAGCTGAGCCACCACCAACAGGGTATTGTGGCATGTAATTGACTAGTAAAAAGAATGTAAAAAGAAACAACGATGAGACCCGAACCCTCTCAAACGTCTAACCCTGACCGTAGCCACCAGCAGACTGACGCGACCGCGACACCCGGCGACATTGTGAGCCTGACTTGCTCAGAGGAGGACGTGCTGCTCACTCGCTCACTTGTCATTTCCAAGACCAAGACGGCAAGACGTGTGTGTTCCTGGTGTGTGGTGGCTGAGTAAGTGTTGTGTTGCAATTTGTTTTGTTGTGGCAGATGTTTTAGTGTTGTGTTGTGTTAGATGCATAGTAAGCTACGTTGTGTTGGCTGAGTTAATTGTGTTGTGTTAGTATTGTGTCTTGTGTAGTGTGTTGTCTGGTTGCCTCAACTAGGCACTATTGTGTTGTGTCATCCATTGTGTAATGTTGGGTCACTCACTGTATTAGTAATGTGAGTCAATGATGACGCGCAGCCAGTTCAGGGGAAGTAGCCGTGGTCAGGCCTACATGAGAGGGCAGGGCCGCGGAGTAGGTGTTGATGGTGCGGAGTAGGTGTTGGTGGTGGTGGTGTTACGGGCTGTCGGGTAGCCCCAAGGAAGGCAAGGGAATGGAGTGGTTGTGGCTGCTGGGTTGCCACAGCCACAACCTCATGCCTCAGGTGTCGCAACCCCAGGTGAGATGGACTATCCCTGTGTTACCTGTCGGTTTTATGTTCTCCATGATGATGAGGGGGGCATTCCATGTGATGATTGTAACCAATGGTGCCACGGGTCACAGTTGTGTACTGGTTTGCCAGCTGACTTAAAAAGACAAAGTTTTCTCGTACAAAGTGCCGCCTTATTTCTGTGCCTCAATATAAGGCTTGTCGCCTTAAAGGAGTGTATGTCTCAAATGTTCAATACTATTTCTAGTCTTTGTTCCACTGTTAAATCTCTAGAAGAAAAAGTGTCTGGCAATGTTGTGTTGGGTCATACTGGCAGCAACACTCAAGATGAGAAAAGAGGAAGGACAGTATCATTGTTAAAGATATTCCTTATGGTGATTTCCTACAGAAATTTAATTCAGTTGTTACCTTCTTGTGGCCTGAGCGGACAGAACAAATAACCTTAGTGTATACATCAATGTACCATCAACCGTACAATCCCGATAGGACAGGTCTGAAACACGGTCTATATTCTTAGCGGGAAAAAAAACCACAACCCCGATAACCACACTCATCATCAACGGAGATGTGACAGACATACCCCCCCCCCCCCCCGCCATTACCAATGTCTTAGCCCGGCAATTTAAACGGGCGAGTAGCTCCGTCTCGTTTTACCCTGCCTTCCTTCCCCGGAAGGAGGCAGCAGAACAAACAGTCCCAAACAGGAGGCGTAAACACTGATTACAACGAGTTTACGCCGGACGAACTCCTCCTTGCCCTGAAATCCCGTAAAGACTCCAGTTCTGGTCCAGATTAAATATCTTACAGTATGCTCCAACATCTCGGGCTTAGTTCACTCATTAAATTGCGGTCTTTTCACAATAGAATCTGGACCACTCATACTTTCCCCCAATCTTGGCATTTTGCTCACGTTATCCAAATGCCACAAAAGACTGGTCGCCTTACGGACCCCAGTGCGTTTCGCCCTATTGCGCTCTGAGTCGTCTCTGTAAGGTCATGGAACGCATGATTAACAAAAGGCTGCTGTTTTATTTAGAAGCAAAAGGTGTGTAACAATCGGGTTTTTGTAAATACCGAGGCACGATGGACCATTTAATGCACCTGGAGCATTGTATTTCAGAGGCTTTCGCCAAATATTAATTCATGATAGGAGACATTCACAAAACCCTCGACATGACATGGCGGCACGATATCCTCATGAAACTCCATGCTCACAAATTTAAGAGGTAACTTGCCTATTTTTGTTTATAATTTCTAACAGAACAGAACTTTTTGTCAAGCTTCCCGGTAACGAATTCTCGGACATTTATGTCCAGGAAAATGGGGTGCAACAGGGTAGTGTTCTTAGTTTTACTTTATTTTGTGTTATGATTAATGATATTCTGTCCCAAGAAATCTTAAATACTTGCTCTACGCTAACGACTGTGCGTTATGGCATTCGTCATCAAACGGGCAGTTCTCGGCTGGGCGGATTCAAATTGCTCTTGACTCCATCCAACAGCGGGCCTCTGTGGGGATTTAAGTTTTCAGTTCCAAAGTGTATCGATGTCACTCAATATAAAATTCCTGCTTTGCATATTTCTCTTCAAGGTCAGCCGATACCATTTCAAAATTCAGTTAAGTTCTTGGGTCAGCATTTTGACAGCAGACTCAATTGGAAAACACGCAAATTATTTGTTAGTTCGTTGCCATAAAAAAGTCAATGTCCTAAAATACCTATCAGGCGCTTCATGGAGAGCAGACAGAAAATCTTTATTAATGGTGTACAAGTCCTTAATTCGTTCTCACTTAGACTATGGCTCACCGGTGTATGGGTCTGCGTCAGACGCAACACTGAGATGGCTGGATGTTTTTCAGAATGTATGTCTGCGAATGTGTCTTTGGGTACTACGGTGTGTACGCGTGGGGCGTTTAGAGGTTGAGGCAAACATACTACCACTGAGTTTGCGACGTGATGGCCTACTACTGGAATACGGCTTGTCAATGGTTCGAAAGACTCCACTCGGTCTCATGGTAGCTACTGTAATTAAACAGTGTAGTGTAGCTACTGTAATTAAACAGTGTAGTGATGTGTATCATTATTAGTAATGTATTTAAATGTAACATGTGCATCTTTGGCTGGGAGACAATGGGAAGATGGCGGTTTTGCATTTTAGACATATGTTAGCATCTGTTCAAGGCGGGAAGGATGCAGGGCGAGATATCAACAGGGTACCATGTAGTGAATAAGTATAGATTAGGTTGTATTGGGTTAGTAAGGGTTTGTTGGGGACATTAGTTGTTGTAGGTTAAGTTATATATAGTAGATAAGATAAGATAAGTGATATGTGTATATATAATTGAATGGAGGAAATGTTGGGTAGACATATGGGAAACATGTGGGTATCCTTCCGCGGAGACGCAGAAGGATACATTGTGTGAGGGCATGCCGGGTCACAAAGGGGGGTGAGTCATATATATAGGGAAACGAGCGAGGTCACGTCTCTCTTGGTCACAGAAGCGGAAGTTGTGTGGTTGGCGAGGACTGAGGTCTTGAGGCGTGGTGGAGGTCCACGTGAGGAACTAAGGTATGTGTTTTGGTTGGTGTTAGAAGTGTTTGGTATACTTTGCATGGAGTTGTGACTGGTTGGAGTGGTGTTTGGTTGGAGTTGTGACTGGTTGGAGTGGTGTTTGGTTGGAGCTGTGACTGGTTGGAGATTGGTAGGAAGTATACGTTGGTTGGAGTTTGGTAACAGAGGACAGGAGGAGTCCACGTGGTGTAAGTATTGTGTATACTCTGGTTTTGTTTGGTACTTCATCTCAGCCATAAATATTACTGTGACGGACACACCTATTGTTATTAATTAAGTAAATTGTCACGGACTCTTAGATACCCCTAGACATATCTATTGTCTATGAATAGATACAAGTCAGAGTCGTGACAACAGCACCACCACCTCCACACTGGCCGACACCGTCTACTTAGCTGTCCGCCTTCACACTATATGCCAGAAGTGTGAAGTGGACCTTGATGGTGTTGACCAGCTTGTGCAGCCAATAATAGCTCCTTGGGAGCCCAAAGCCACCATAAATACCAAATGGCTTCCCCAACACAAGCCTGTCATGACAGCAGTGGAGATATGTTATCACTTCCGGACTCTCATCACTAGCCTCCCCCCCCTCCCTCCACCTTTACACTGACGGCTCCAAGTCGACTGAATGTGTGGGTGCTAATGTTTGGTCGCGTGAATGTGCCCTCAGGTTCCGACTACCTTCCCATACATCGGTGTTTTCCTCAGAACTTTTTGCTATTGATAAAGTCATAGATTATGCACTAAATTCAAATCATAACGTTGTCATTTTCACGGACTCCATGTCAGTCCTTCAGGCGATAGAGTTAGGGCGCACGGATGCCAATGAAATCCAAGACATCATTAATAAGCTAAATTCACGCCGTAAGTCTCTCTTTTTGGTGGGTGCCTGGTCATTCACGCATTTACGGAAATGAGCAGGCTGACATGCTAGCTAGGTCCACTGCAGAGCTCAAGGGAACGTGAAACCTCCGTCGAGATCTGCAGTCATGTCTCTCGGCTGCAAAATCATCAGTTTACCTCCTGTGGCAAAGTCACTGGGACAACCTCCATCTTCCCACTGTAAAACCCATCCTGGGCGAGTGGGCTTCCTCCAAACGCCAGTAAATGGTGTCTATGAATAAACAAGACTCTTTGCATATAACTATATTTATTACCTGGTGAGAGTGGCAACCAATATTTATTAAACAAAAAAACGTTACATTGGTGGTAGCGGTAGGATTAGTAGTTAAAATCACGGCCTGGACTACTCTTGACTAGTTAAAATAACTTGGCGTTAGCAAGGTGGCGCATGTTCTCTCACGCCTACGTCGGATTCCGAGCTCAGACAACGACGACCCCCTCCCACGACGTGACCAGCACTAATGATGTAAGGACTTCTTTGACGGCTCCCGATGCTGCGTCTCAGCAGATCGACGGTAACGACGCACTCGCACGTCAGATCAGGTCCAAATGCGCCAACGGTGACATCCGTGGCGCACTTCGTCTGCTGACGATCTCGGACACAGTTTTCACACCCAAAGCAGATGCGATTGCTGAGATACAGGCTAAGCACCTAGGGTACTGAGTGCTGACACGAATAACCTGGCCACACCTCTCATCCCATTTCCTGCTGCATCAAGCCAAATGGAATATGTCAGGTGAGTAGCTAGACCTCATTATGCTTTCGCGACCCCTAGAATTGTTCGAGTAGGATGTTCTAATGTTATTTTTTCCCATCTCTAGGATTATAACACTTCTATGTTACTACTCTCTGGGTCAAGACATAATTACAGGCTTACAAAGCGAACCGTATACATAGTGCCTTCCCAGCACCATGGTTTCATGTGTTCTCTGATCCACAGCAAGAAAACATCACCATGGATAACTACAAGACTAAGAAACTCATTGAGAGAACCAAGATTGTCGCCATGTCGGATTCTGGGTTGATGCCAACAGAAGTATTGAAAAGATGGTATCTCGCGAAACACTGTGTATCGTTGGCTAGTGAGATCCGAGCGAGAAGATAACTTAACAGACCGTGGAAGAGGTGTACCACAGAAGGCCATCACAGCTGATGAGGATAAAAAAATTATGAAAATGGCAGAAGACAACCCACATATGAATGCCATCCAGATTCAACACACACTGCAATTAAATGCTTCTGCAAGCACAGTACGGAAACGATTACACCTTAATGGAATACACCACCACTCCCCGGCAACTAAGGACTTTCTCACACACCGACACAAGCAGTCACGGCTAAAATTTGCGCAAGGATATCTCAACAAGGATATGGACTTTTGGTTACGGTTGATCTTTACTGATAAGAAAACTTTTTCATCATCAAGTCATGGCAAACTACACTGCTGGAGGAGAAACGGAACACGGTTAGTTTGTATTCATACAATATGAAAGTTAATTCAGCAGAATAATTTTTCATCAAGAATCCCCCCGTGGGGATCTACCTTGACGTGGTGGGGGGTCTTGCGTGCCCGTCAGGGCCTGACAAGATGATCCCGGCCGTAAGCTGGTGTGGGTCACCAGTGCCGCTCGCCAGGGGAATCGCCCGTCGTGGGCCGTCCTGTGTTGGCTGGAGGGTGCCTGGGCCGGTGGGCATCGGGGCCGGTGTCTTTGCTCGCCGCTGCGGGGCAAACTTTCGGTGCCACGAGGGCTGACTTTTAAACCGAGTAGTCCCGTAGGGGAAGAGGTAACCCGCCCTCGGCGACAGCGCTCAGCCCCTTTTGCCGATCCGGTAGGTGGTTTACCCGTGACTCCCGATGCCATTTTCCTTATTATTATTCGTTTATGGATAATCAAACTCTGTCTTGTGTCCCTCGAGTGGTACCCAATCAGTCCCTCGAGGCCTCTGCTGCTGGTCGCATCCAACCCCCCCCCCCTCCGACGCCTCTGCCTGCCCAATGAACCTGGTTTCGGCTTCTCTGCCTGTTCCTCAGGCTCTCTCTCTACTATGCCATCTTCTACTTCTCTTACACTCCTTTGTACCCCTGTCCCCTCCACAGCTTCTCATGCTACCTCATCCTATGCCCCTACCTCTGCCCCACCTCCCGCGTCTTCTCTCCCTCCTGTTACTGTCCACCCGCCTCCCCCAGGGTTCAGCCTTCACTGTTCCTCATCCTCCTCTTACTACTACCACGGTTTCTATCCGCACTCCTGTTGTCTCCTCATCTCTCCTGCCCCTGCTCCTCCTCCTGCCGTCCCTATTTCCAGCGCCCTTTCTACTGCCCCTCTCTCCTCCCGTGTCTACCGCTGTCCCGAATCTCTCTTCCATTTCTACCGCTTCTCCAGCCTCTCTTCCCGTCACCTCTGCTCCGTCTTTTATTACTACCCTAGCTCCTTATGTCTCCCCTTCCTCTAGGAAGACGACGGCACAGCCCCGGACAGGCTCCTCTCGTGGCGCGCCTCGTCCCTCTTCCTATGACCTCTTCTTTGCCTCTGCCCACTGGGATCGCTTCTTTATTATTCCTATTCCCCCCTCCGCTCCCTTCTCTAAGAATACCCTTCACTTCCAGCGCTGCTTACAAGAACAAGTGGGCAAGGTCCACTTCCAGACCCGACCTGACCGTTCTCGCCTGGTCCGTGTGAAAGACTGTTGCTAGGATGTATTTATAGACTCCCTTCTCGCCTGGTCCGTGTGAAAAACTGTTGCTAGGATGTATTTATAGACCTCCCTCTCTCTATAGGGAGGAAACTACTTAGATTTTTCATATTAACGTAGCGGCGACCAGATATAAAAATGTATGTATTATGGGAGATTTTAACTATCGTAACAGACTGGGTTAATTACGTTGGTGACAATGAATCACAAGAAATTATCAGTTTAGTACCAACTAGGGAGAATAGCGTACTGGACTTAATATTAACAAATAGGGATGACTTTGTTAATAACCTGGACGTAGGAGGCAAATTAGGTAACAGTGACCACGAGGAATTTCACTTTAATATTAAATGGGGTTATTGCTTGAAAAACGAGAACAGGGTATTAGTACCGGATTTTAGGAAAGGGAATTATGAGGCTTTTAGGAAACACCTGAATGAAGTGTGTAATTTAAGGATTAGGGAGATAGCAGGAGAGGTGGCCGAGGTACCTAGGAGGGAAATTAGGGATGGCCAGGTCAGGGTGGGTGAGGAGAGCGAGGTCACAGGTAGACGAGAGGTCGAGGGAGATTATAACGAGTTCGTTAGAATATTAATTACTGGACAGGAAAGGCACATCACTCATAAAAGCATTCGGTCAAGCAAATATGACCCGAAATGGTTGTCAGAAAGGTTAAAGCATTTGATAGGTATGAAGCGTGGGATTTATCGGCATCCCAGGGAGCGATGAAGTACGAAATCATTCGCATTAGTTCATTCGGTAGGGTTGACATGCCTGCCTCATTCATAAAAAACGGTGGAATTGCCGTTAGTACCCTATTGTTCTAATGAATAGTTATTTTTGTCGGTAAAATATTATTTACACGTAAGAACACAAATGAAGGACACGAGAGCGATAATTAAAATGTTAAGTTCAAAGCTATCAAGAAACTGGACGGAATAAGCAAATTTGATGAGAGAATTGTGCGTCATGAACTGATATTTTATATTTCATTTGAGTCATTCTGAAGTTAAGCTTCTCAATATTATTGGGAAATAATAAGAACTGGGAGTTGCGTTGGTGTATTTGGGTGGATCCACGCAAGTGGTGTCAGAGAGGTGGCTGACAGGACCTGGCCGCTTCACAGGGGATGGATACGTGGAGCTTTTGGAAGACGTTATGCTTCCCACAGCGGGGGCTATGTTATTTCCTGACCAAACTCTATTTCACGTTGTTCAGGACAATAGCCCCATCCACACATCCAAGGATATCAGGATATGGTTTCAAGAACATCCTGAAATAACTCTTGTGCCACATACTCCAAGATCTGCAGACCTGAGCCCAATTGAACATGTTTGGGCGGAAATGGTTAAGAAAGGCCGTCCAGACAGAATACGCCAACGCAGTCGGAAAAGGCTGCTGGAAAACGCATTGTTGTCGTGAGGCTACCAGAAGAGCGAGCATTGACTCAGTCACTGGTAGCATCCATGCCTTCCAGACTGAATGACGTCATTGGAGCATATTTTTTTTATATATAAAAAAATTTGACAGAAAATAACCTTTAATCGCTGATTCACCTTGTAGGTACAGGTGAAAGATAGTCACGCAACTCATAGGATAAGAACTATTTACTAATTGCTATTTAAACAATTAACGTTTTTTTCTGTATTTACTCAAATATGAAATAACTGACTAACATTCACTTTCTTGTGATGGGCGTGAAGAAATTTCGCTTGCCTGACCGGTGACCTGCCTATTGCATAGTACTGAACAATTTTAATTATAGAATTGCTGTTATCCAGTAGTAAGGCGTATACCTACTGTCTTTCACAATATTGTGAGACCTGCAATGAATTGATTCACTCAGTAACAATGTTTCGGAAGAGAAGAATACGCTGTGGTCCACACATATACATATTTCAAACAATGGCAAATCCTGACTGACCCCCCCATGTGATCTACCTTGACGTGGTGAGGGGGCTTGTGTGTCCGTCAGGACTAACAAGATGATCCCGACCGTAGGCTGGTGTGGGTCACCGGTGCCGCCCGCCAGGGGGGTCGCCCGTCGTGAGCCGTCCTGTGTTGGCTGGAGGGTGCCTGGGCCGGTAGGCATCGGGGCCGAGGACTTTGCTCACCGCTGCGGGGCAAACTTTCGGTGCCACAAGGGCTGCCTTTTAAACCGGGTAGCCCTGTGAGGGACGAGGTACCCCGTCCCCGGCAGCAGCGCTCGGCCCCTTTTGCCAATCCGGTAGGCGGTTTACCCATGACCCCCGATGCCATTCTCATTAAAACACAACAGTATATGGATAAGCAAAATTTAACATGCCCCCCTCGAGTGGTATCCGACCAGTCCCTCGAGGCCTCTGCTGCTGGTCGCCCCCCCGCCCCTGACACCTCTGCCTGCCCAATGGACGTCTCTGCCTGTTCCTCAGACCCCTAATACCATACCAACTTCTACTCTCCCTTGTACCTCCTATACCCCACTTCTCACATCCTCTCTCTCTCTCCTGCTACCCCCACCCCACCCCACCCAGGGTTCGGTCCTCATTGCTCCTCATCCTCCTCTACCACTACCACAGCCTCTATTCGCACCCCTGTAGTCTCCTCATCTCACCTGCCCTCTGCTCCTCCTGTCTACCGCTCTTCCGACTCTCTCTTCCACTCCTACCAACCCTCCAGCCTCCCTCCCCGTCACATCTACATCTTCCTCTATTGCTACCTAAGCCCCTTATGTTCCCTCTTCCTCTAAGAAGACTACGGCACAGCCCCGGACTGGCTCCTCTCGATGCGCGTTTCACCCCTTTGCCCTTGATCTCTTCGCCCCTGCCCGCTGGAATCGTTTCTTCATTATCCCCCCCTCCGCTAAGAATACCCTCCTTTTTCAACGTTGTTTACAGGAACAAGTGGGCAAGGCTCACTTTCAAACCCGACCTCACCGTTCACGCCTGGTACGCGTGGAGTCTGAGGCACAGTCTCAGGCCATGGCCAACTTATTGGCTCCATCCGGTACCCGCTTCTGTGCGACCCCTGACGACCGTCTCAACACATGCACTGGCACTGTTGCAATCTCCCCACAAGACTGCCCAATTGACGACAAGGTCTGGTCAGACTGTCACACTGACCTTCTAGACCTACTCAGCGAATATGACGCTGTCACCGTCCGCTGTTATACCTTGTCCCCCCGAGGTCGCCAGAAAAACTCCACCAATATTGCATGTATCCCTTTCAAACGCCACGATCTTCCTACTCATGTCTACGTTGGGGGCGTCATGCTCCCCGTCCGGCCTTATGTTCCTCCACCTCGCCAGTGCCGAAACTGTTGGCGCTTTGGACACCCCGAAAACCACTGCCGCTCCGCTCTCCGCTGCCCTTTGTGTGGCTTTACACACACCCGCGATCAATGCCATACCACTACCCACTGCTGCTGCAATTGTGGCAGCTAACCTAATTAAACAGCACCATCCCCACGCTGGTCGACACCATCCACTAGCGGTCCGCTTTCACACTTTATGCCAGAGGTGTGAGGTGGACCTTGACGGTGTTGATCAGCTTGTGCAACAAACAAAAGCCCCTTGGGAGCCCAATGCCAACATTAATATAAAATGGCTACCCAACCACAAGCCTGCCATGACCGAAGTGGAGATAAGATATCACTTCCGGGCTCTCGTCGCTAGCCTGCCTCCCTCGCTCCACCTGTACACTGACGGCTCCAAGTCGAGTGAATGTGTGGGTGCTAGTGTTTGGTCGCGTGAATGTGCCCTAAGGTTCCGTCTATCTTACCATACATCGGTTTTTTACTCAGAACTTTTTGCAATTGATAGAGCTATAGATTATGCACTAAATTCAAATCATAACGTAATTGTCATTTTCACGGACTCTATGTCAGCCCTTCAGACGATAAAGTCAGGGCGCACGGATGCCAATGAAATCCAAGGCAACATCATTAATAAGCTAAATTCACGCCGTAAGTCTTTCTCTTTGTTTTGGGTGCCTGGTCATTCGCGAATTTACGGGAATGAGCAAGCTGACATGCTGGCTAGGTCCGCTGCAGAGCTCGAGGGAGCGTGGAACCTCCGTCGCGATCTGCAGTCATGTCTCTCGGCTGCAAAATCATCAGTTTACCTACTGTGGCAAAATCACTGGGACAACCTCCATCTAACAACAGTAAAACCAATCCTAGGCGAGCGGGCTTCCTCCAACCGCTCCAGAAGGCGTCAGGAGGTGGTCCTCGCACGCCTCAGAATGGGCTGCACCCAACCCACCCACATGTTCCCCTACATCGCCCACGCCTTCCCACCCCAATGCATCACCTGTCATGTTATCCTCTCTATCGACCATATCCTGCTTCACTGTGTGCGTTATCGGGAGGCGCGACGGTCCCTCGCAGCCTTCTGTGAGGCCCGCCGCCTTCCGATGACGCAGACCACCCTTCTGGGTGACCAGCATCCGGATGTAGTCGATAACCTGATGATTTTCCTGGCCAAGACCAACTTAATCAAAGAGTTATGATTTACTTGTATATTCAAATGGATTTTTTTGTTGTTATTGTGACACTTTGTATATACTGCACTTTCTCTTATTATAAATATGTTTTGAATGAATGATTATGTGTTTGGCGTGAATGTCAATTACTATTCCCCATGTTTATTGTAAATACGTATTCGTACGTATTCTCCCCCATTGTAGGTATGCATCATTATTGTCCCCCACTTCCCCTGACTAATGACTCTAGTTTTTGCCCAAGTATGAATGTGTATGCATGATGCGTGACTGAAATTGTATGAATGTATTTTTATTTTCTATTTATAAAAAAAAAAATAATATTAAATAAATTAATTAATTAAAGGGAACAAAATTTGATAAGTAAATAAAAAAAAATAAAATAAAATAATCCTAAAAATAAAACTAGTTTAAAATTTAATTTATATGGCCTAATAGCCTATGCCAAGGCTGGTGCAGTCTCTTTGTGCCCAGACTACAGCTAGGAAGGTAAGGGAGATTTGTGTGGCTAGGGACTTGGAAAGCACGTGGAACCTTGGTGGTCGGTAGTGTTTGTGTGTGTGTGTGTGTGTGTGTGTGTGTGTGTGTGTGTGTGTGTGTGTGTGTGTGTGTGTGTGTGTGTGTGTGTGATTCATAGCCGACTCTCCATGACAAACCCACCTTCCTATCTGCTGTCTGAGTTACAAGAGGAATCTGACTACATACAAGAGGAATCTGAATAACTGAAGAGACGGGGAGAGAATCATGTCTAACTTGGAGCCAAAGTACAAGAGGAATCAGAATAACTAACTGAACACAGCCTGGATAATGCAAGATTAGAATGAAGGAAGAAGAGAACTGAAGAATCGTGTTTAACTTGGAACTAAAACACACGCTGGCTCTCAAGGTATGACCCCACACATCTAAGTGCTCCAGTGCCATACAACACTCCTGGATGACCTAACATAGATAACCCCTATTGCTGCCTGCTACCCACGTGAATGAGTCTGTGATCTACTGCAACTGGTGCTGACCAAAACAAGCCACTACCTCACTGTATCGGACCCTCTCGTGTCTACTAAACTCTCCAACTACCCTCCTCGATACAGTGCCCAACACTCCACTATGGTCGGCACCAGGATAACCCACTATGAAACCCCCTCAACACATACTCTCCAGACTACCACTACACCTATTACCCTTGTTCCCCCACCAGCAGCCGCTGCCGCCCAGCCTTCTCCTTCACCCGTGGAAGAAATCTTCAGCAACATTCAAAATTAGATTAGTTCCCCAGAATTGAAGGCTGTTGTGGGTGCGATATACAAAGCTGTTCAACTCCTCATTGATAACAAAGATCAAGAAATTAACCATTTGAAATCAAAAGTAAGTACCCTTGAAAATACAGTTGTACAACTGGAGGATCAATTAGACGATGTAAATCAATATGAATGGTGTGACACCATCATTATCAGTGGCCCTGACCTACCTCAGGAGGTAAATGGTGAAAACCCAACTGATGATGATGTTGACACCATCAAGCGCTCTCTTAAAGACAGAATACACCAACGCAGTCGGGAAAGGCTGCTGGAAAATGCATTGTTGTCGTGAGGCTACAAGAAGGGGAAGCATTGAATGTCACTGGTAGCATCCATGCCTTCCAGACTGAATGACGTCAATGGAGCATTTTTTTTTTTTATATAAAAAAATTTGACAGAAAATAACCTTTAATCGCTGATTCACCTTGTAAGCACAGGTGAAAGATAGTCACGCAACTCATAGGATAAGAACTATTTACTAATTGCTATTTAAACAATTAACGTTTTTTTCTGTATTTACTCAGTGTTTCACAACGATCTAGCATTGTATTCTTAAGCCTTTTTCTAAGCCTGTTTACACAAAGAGGCAGTGCACGAAATGCAAACACGGTTAATATTTCCTATTCCAATACACAAGAGATGGGAAGATGTGGCGAGCATGAGCGATGGTGACCATGTAAGCGGGGCTTCGAACCGTAAGCAAACATGAGCAGCCCGTGAGTGCTACTGTTGAGTGAATCACCAAGACAGGTTTGTCTTTACTGGTGGCTCGTTTCAGCGATAGCACTGCTGACCTCCAAATAATTATTAGAGCAGAGTTCACTATAAATGTCTATCATACAAAACTTATGCTTATTACATATTATAATCACTAAGCTTTCAAATATGAGATAACTGACTAACATTCACTTTCTTGTGATGGGCATGAAGAAATTCCGCTTGCCTGACCAGTGACCTGCCTATTGCATAGTACTGAACAATTTTAATTATAGAATTGCTGTTATCTAGTAGTAAGGCGTATATCTACTGTCTTTCACAATATTGTGAGACCTGCAATTAATTGATTCACTCAGTAACAATGTTTCGGAAGAGAGGAATACGCTCTGTGGTCCACACATATACATATTTCAAACAATGGCAAATCCTGACTAACCCCCCCATGGGATCTACCTTGACGTGGTGGGGGGGCTTGTGTGTCCGTCAGGACTGACAAGATGATCCCGACCGTAGGCTGGTGTGGGTCACCGGTGCCGCCCGCCAAGGAGGTCGTCCGTCGTGGGCCGTCCTGTGTTGGCTGGAGGGTGTCTGGGCCGGTAGGCATCGGGGCCGAGGACTTTGCTCGCCGCTGCGGGGCAAACTTTCGGTGCCACAAGGGCTGCCTTTTAAACTGGGTAGCTCTGTGGGGGATGAGGTACCCCGTCCCCGGCGGCAGCGCTCGGCCCCTTTTGCCAATCCGGTAGGCGGTTTACCCGTGATCCCCGATGCCATTCTCATTAAAACACAACAGTATATGGATAAGCAAAATTTAACATGCCCCCCTCGAGTGGTATCCGAACAGTCCCTCGAGGCCTCTGCTGCTGGTCGGCCCCCCCCCCCCTTGACACCTCTGCCTGCCCAATGGACCTGGTCTCGACCTCTCTGCCTGTTCCTCAGACCCCTAATACCATACCACCTTCTACTCTCCCTTGTACCTCCTATACCCCACCTCTCACATCCTCTCTCTCTCCTGCTACCCCCACCCCACCCCACCCAGGGTTCGGTCCTCATTGCTCCTCATCCTCCTCTACCACTACCACAGCCTCTATTCGCACCCCTGTAGTCTCCTCATCTCACCTGACCCCTGCTCCTCCTGTCTACCGCTCTCCCGACTCTCTCTTCCACTCCTACCACCCCTCCAGCCTCCCTCCCTGTCACATCTACATCTTCCTCTATTGATACCTTAGCCCCTTATGTTCCCTCTTCCTCTAAGAAGACTACGGCACAGCCCCGGACTGGCTCCTCTCGTGGCGCGTCTCACCCCTTTGCCCTTGATCTCTTCTTCGCCCCTGCCCGCTGGGATCGTTTCTTCATTATCCCCCCCTCCGCTCCCTTCGCTAAGAATACCTTCCTTTTTCAACCTTGTTTACAGGAACAAGTGGGCAAGGCCCAGGGCAAGGCCCACTTTCAAACCCGACCTCACCGTTCACGCCTGGTACGCGTGGAGTCTGAGGCTCAGTCTCAGGCCATGGCCAACTTATTGGCTCCATCCGGTACCCGCTTCTGTGCGACCCCTGACGACCGTCTAAACACATGCACTGGCATTGTTGCAATCTCCGCACAAGACTGCCCAATTGACGACAAGGTCTGGTCAGACTGTCACACTGACCTTCTAGACGGCGAGGACTGGGTTCTTTCTTACTAACCTGAGTTTGTTGCCAAGACAGAGACTCAACTCCACCCTCTGCCAACGGAATTCCTCCTGCAGAGCTTTACAGCTATACTGGGCCCCGACGGTGAAGACCGGCTCCTGTGCCCTGTCCGGGCCCTCCGTTATTATCTGCGCCGGACGGCAAGCCCTTCTCGCCCCCGCCATCTCTTTGTGTCACTCAAGGACCGTACACACCCTATGTCCAAGGCAGCCATTTCGTTCTTCATACGACAGATGATTCGCTCGGCCCATGAGACCTTCCCTGACTGCTTGGCTGGCATCCTGAAGGTCAAGGCTCATGAAATCCGGGCAGTGGCCACCTCCCTGTTGTAGAACGTTAACAGGAGGCTCTCAGACGTTATGGAGGCTGCATGTTGGAGGACGCCTTCTGTCTTTGCCAACCACTATTTACGGACGGTCCAAAGGGTGCAGGAGGAGGTCTTCTCCCTAGGACCTATTATAGCAGCTGGAGGCGTTGTGCCGTGAAGCCCCACACACCCTCCTCTGTCTCGACCCACGCTCCAAGAGAGGTGGGTCATCATTATTAATCTGGACACATTCACCCTTATACCGTGGCTACCTATCATCGCCCCACCTCCTTCTAAATGTGGGATTCTGCCTAGGTAAGACTAACAGGTTTATGTGAAATAAATGATATTTTTATACAAAAATTTATTTTTTCACTTACCTGTTAGTCTTATCGATCCCACCCGGCCTCCCCTCACGAGGTTTTAAGCAGCTTAGTCTGCAGTAAGATTGGAGAAGTGGCGCTTGGAAGCGCCACCCGTTTTCTTACGTTTTCTGTGAGATGGGTAACCACAGCAGGGAGGGACTAATGTCAGGTGTAAATTTTGGGGATAAATTGCTTGAGAGAAGAGACAAGGCACGGTTTTTGTGCCTAGGTAAGACTAACAGGTAAGTGAAAAAATATATTTTGATATAAAAATATCATTTATATGGCCTAATAGCCTATGCCATGGCTGGTGCAGTCTCTTTGTGCCCAGACTACAGCTAGGAAGGTAAGGGAGATTTGTGTGGCTAGGGACTTGGAAAGCACGTGGAACCTTGGTGGTCGGTAGTGTTTGTGTGTGTGTGTGTGATTCATAGCCGACTCTCCATGACCAACCCACCTTCCTATCTGCTGTCTGAGTTACAAGAGGAATCTGACTACATACAAGAGGAATCTGAATAACTGAAGAGAGACGGGGAGAGAATCATGTCTAACTTGGAGCCAAAGTACAAGAGGAATCAGAATAACCAACTGAACACAGCCTGGATAATGCAAGATTAGAATGAAGGAAGAAGAGATTTGAAGAATCGTGTTTAACTTGGAACTAAAACACAAGCTGGCTCTCAAGGTATGACCCCACACATCTAAGTGCTCCAGTGCCATACAACACTCCTGGATGACCTAACATTGCCAACCCCTATTGCTGCCTGCTACCCACGTGAATGAGTCTGTGATCTACTGCCACTGGTGCTGACCAAAACAAGCCACTCTACCTCACTGTATCGGACCCTCTCGTGTCTACTAAACTCTCCAGCTACCCTCCACGATACAGTGCCCAACACTCCACTATGGTCGGCACCAGGACAACCCACTATGAAACCCCCTCAACACATACTCTCCAGACTACCACTACACCTATCACCCTTGTTCCTCCACCGGCAGCCGCGGCTGCCCAGCCTTCTCCTTCACCCGTGGAAGAAATCTTCAGCAACATTCAAAATTAGATTAGTTCCCCAGAACTGAAGGCTGTTGTGGGTGCGATATACAAAGCTGTTCAATTCCTCACTGATAACAAAGATCAAGAAATTAACCATTTGAAATCAAAAGTAAGTACCCTTGAAAATAGAGTTGTAAAACTGGAGGATCAATTAGACGATGTAAATCAATATGAAAGGCGTGACACCATCATTATCAGTGGCCCTGACCTACCTCAGGAGGCAAATGGTGAAAACCCAACTGATGTTGTTGTTGACACCATCAAGCGCTTCCTTAAAGACAGAATACGCCAACGCAGTCGGGAAAGGCTGCTGGAAAATGCATTGTTGTCGTGAGGCTACCAGAAGGGCGAGCATTGACTCAGTCACTGGTAGCATCCATGCCTTCCAGACTGAATGACGTCAATGAAGCATTTTTTTTTTTATATATAAAAAAATTTGACAGAAAATAACCTTTAATCGCTGATTCACCTTGTAAGCACAGGTGAAAGATAGTCACGCAACTCATATAAGAACTATTTACTAATTGCTATTTAAACAATTAACGTTTTTTCTGTATTTACTCAGTGTTTCACAACGATCTAGCATTGTATTCTTAAGCCTTATTCTAAGCCTGTTTACACAAAGAGGCAGTGCACGAAATGCAAACACGGTTACTATTTCCTATTCCAATACACAAGAGATGGGAAGATGTGGCGAGCATGAGCGATGGTGACCACGTAAGCGGGGCTTCGAACCGTAGGCAAACATGAGCAGCCCGTGAGTGCTACTGTTGAGTGAATCACCAGGGCAGGTTCGTCTTTACTGGTGGTTCGTTTCAGCGATAGCACTGCTGACCTCCAAATAATTATTAGAGCAGAGTTCACTATAAATGTCTATCATACAAAACTTATGCTTATTGCATATTATAATCACTAAGCTTTCAAATATGAAATAACTGACTAACATTCACTTCCTTGTGATGGGCATGAAGAAATTCCGCTTGCCTGACCAGTGACCTGCCTATTGCATAGTACTGAACAATTTTAATTATAGAATTGCTGTTAACCAGTAGTAAGGTGTATACCTTGTTACGGCCCAATACAACAAGCCGTAACAATCCCTACCTCAATTACCACCACCACCAAGTTCGAGTCTGAGCCCGAACCCACCGGCACGGCTTCACCCAACAACAAGGCTCGAGTCCCCGACCAGGATATGTTTCGACTCGTCAAGGAAGCCGGGCTTCACTTCCGAGCTTATAAATAAGCCTGGCGGACCGGAGGAAGTCAGTAGGAACTTGTCCTCTCACCAGTGAACAACAACCTCTTGGATTACTACAACGGGATCACCATTACCACATAAGGCTGAGTAACCATACTGTTCCTGTTTTCCCCATCACGTCTCAGGACCCAGTTAGGTTTATATTTATCCATATTTATGTGTATTTACTGTGTGTGTGTTTTTTCTGTCTTGTGTGCATTGTTTTGGGTAGGATTTAATTTCAAGTAAAGTACATGTAAGACTCGCTCCCTTTGTTTTCCCCCCACCGTGAAAAAGTTCTGGACCTACAATACCTGTACTTAAGTATTGTTTCTTTTTTTTCTTATGGCTACGGACCTCTTCGATAATCCCAGGTACACGGTCCAATAAGTTCGTGGCCGTAATAAATGGCGACCGTGACAGGACACCCTAAAGCCTAATCCCTTTAACTGCTCATTACCTCCTTATTAGTTTATTTTCCCGGTCTCCGAAAAAAAAATTTCAACTGAAAATTATTTTTTCTGTGACCTTTTATATTTGTGCTTATAACTAATGGCTGACGGGGACCCTTTCTAACTCTTGTTCCAGAACAAACAATTCAATAACTCAAATTTTTTCCCTGTGTACTGTGATGTGATTTTTTTTCTTTTCTGTGACTATATGTGGTGTAATTTCAAGTTACCTTGTGTTCTATACATTTGCTCCCCGTGTGGTTAAAAGTGCGGTAAAGTTCTAGTTTACGCCCATACTCTCCCCTCCAACAAGCTTGGGGACCTGGTGGGAATGCGGGGTTTCGGGTGGGGTAAATGAAATGCGTCGCAAATGGGTATTTTTTGCGTAAAGCGGGTGAAATAGTCTGCCAAAAGTCTACGGAAGTCTCACTGGTTTCGTAAAACACTACCATTTCAACTCCTATCCTATCCTGGGGACCTGGTGGGAATGCGGGGTTTCGGGTGGGGTACATGAAATGTGTCGCAAATGCGTATTTTTTGCGTAAAGGGGGTGAAATAGTCTTGGTGCCAAAAGTCTACGGAAGTCTCACTGCAGGTTCCGTAAAGCACTACCATTTCAACCTATCCTATCCTATCCTACCTAACCTAACCTATCCTAACCTATCCTATCCTATCCTATCCTAACCTAACTTAACTGTAGTAACATCATATAAGTACTTACATATTTTCCTAGTGACGCCAAGATGGCCCTGCTGCTTCAGAAACATTGTCGTCGTCGTCATCAGAAGACTCGTCATTGAAGGAGGGAACCGGTGTTCATCCAATACCTTGCGGTGTACTCTGCAACTGTTAGCTTTAAGAAATTATGTACTTCTCTGCCTCCCTCACTACTACGCAGGAAGAGGTAGCGGCTTATTTATGTATTGGCGTAAAAAGATGCTTTTAATTCCAGGACGCCTCATCCACTCTTTAATCTCTCTCCACAGTCGTTCAATGTTTTGTGTGTGAACCTCTGAATCACTTGGGGCTGTCGGTATTTATCACCTTTTGGTAATATTTTAAAATTAAACTAAATCTCTCCTCCCCACCCAATGTGAACGTGCACTGCACGGCAAAGAGAGTGTAGTTATATTACTAGATGGTAATACTAGCGTCATAATACGTAGGGGGATAGGAGGATTATGGTGTATAGATGGGAAGAAGAAGAAGAGGGTTTGCATGAGAATGCTGGTTCGAATTTACTCATGAAACCCCAATACTTTCTTGGGAATAACCTTGGGTTTGTTGGTTGTTAGTCTAGCTATGGCTTCCCTCTGTGCTGGATGCTCCCTTACTGAGTACGAATTGGTTAGCAAAGTCTACAAAGATGAACATTCTTTGAAATTCTTTCGCAGCCATGGTGTGTTACCGAGTCACGTAACGTGTGAAAGGTGTGGCCGCGAGTGTATCTTTCGTGAAGACAGAAAACAGTGGCGTTGTACAGGATCATATGTTGTTCCAAAGACGAAGAAACGGTGCCTGTGCAATTTCGCCGTAAGTGATTATAAAGGCACATTTTTGGAAAAAACACATTTAAAGCCATGGCAAGTGTTATGCTTCATAAACTTGTGGGTCAGGAAGTATTTTTCCCACAGTCAAGTTAGAGCCAATATTGAAATATCACGACAGACTGCAGTTGATTGGCGCAGTTTCTGCAGCGAGGTGACCGAATTTTGGTTCGCAAATCAACAACCAATTGGTGGAGTTGGTAAGACTGTGGAAATTGACGAAACACTCATTGTGAAGCGGAAATATGAGCGTGGCCGATTGCTGGGCCAAACATGGCTGTTTGGTGCGATCGAGCGTGACTCTAAGCAGTGTGTCGTGGTACCGCTAGTTGAGACTTGCAGTGTGAAACGTGACTCCGCTACGCTTATCCCAATAATAAAGAGATACGTTTTACCAGGCTCAGTGATAGTGAGTGACAGTTGGAGGGCGTATTGGAACCTCTCCAAAGAAAATTACATTCACAAAGTGATTAATCACTCGGAAAACTTTGTGGATCCAAATCATTCAGAGGTTCACACACAAAACATTGAACGACTGTGGAGAGATATTAAAGAGTGGGTGAGGCGTCCTGGAATTAAAAGCACCTTTTTACGCCAATACATAAGCCGCTACCTCTTCCTGCGTAGTAGTGAGGGAGGCAGAGAAGTACATCATTTCTTAAAGCAAGTTACACGCCTCTACCCACCATAACAGTTGCAAAGTACACCGCAAAGTATTGGAGGAGCACCGGTTCCCTCCTTCAGTGACGAGTCTTCTGATGACGACGACAACAACGTTTCTGAAGCAGCAGGGCCATCTTGGCGTCACTAGGAAAATATATAAGTACTTATATGATTTTACTACAGTTAAGTTAGGTTAGGATAGAATAGGATAGGATAGGTTAGGTTAGGTTAGGTTGAAATGGTAGTGCTTTACGGAACCTGCAGTGAGACTTCCGTAGACTTTTGGCAGACTATTTCATCCCCTTTACGCAAAAAATACGCATTTGCGACACATTTCATGTACCCCACCCGAAACCCCGCATTCCCACCAGGTCCCCAGGATAGGATAGTTGAAATGGTAGTGTTTTACGAAACTTGCAGTGAGACTTCCGTAGACTTTTGGCAGACTATTTCACCCCCTTTACGCAAAAAATACGCATTTGTGACGCATTTCATTTACCCCACCCGAAACCCCGCATTCCCACCAGGTCCCCAAGCTTGTTGGGGGGGTGAGGGGAGAGAGAGTATGGGCGTAAACTAGAACTTTACCAAAAGTGCTTTTGCTGATAACATAATGGTATTACACTTTCATTAGTACAGAAAAGAGTGGTAAAGGTTGTGTTCACCGATAACACTACCCATTTTTTGCACATAGGCAGGCAGGTGTGTAGTAGGTGTTATCCAAGTGTCGGAATATCTCTAGGTCCTTTGTACCCTCATATTCCCTCACCTCGCGGATCTTTTCTCATTAGTTAATGATGGCCAATTAACTAATCTCTTATACTCATCCGCTTCTTATTCAAGTCTCAAGTTTCAGTACTATTCACTCTTATTCAAGTCTCGTAAATTAGAGTAATCCGGATCTTGTTCTAATGCCGTAAGTCTCTAGTTTACCTCCCTCATTCAGTGGAAGTACTCGTAAGCGTTTACTTAAGTATAATTTAGTTAATTTTCCAGGGTTAACTTCATTATCACTCTGCCAAATCCTCACTTAAGTAATTCACTTACTTCTTTAATCTTCAAGCTTTTTTCATTGTTTTTCAATTCTTGTTTTAATATTTATTCAGCATGGCTTCCGCCCCATTCGATGTAAATGATTTTTGTGGTGCCCCTTCTCTAGACAAAATTACAGCTCAAAATATAAAGAAAGATGAGTGGAAAGCCATTGCCAAGCACTTTCAAGTGCCTCTCTCATATCGAATGACTAAAGAAGTAATAAAAAATGTGGTGATTGAACATCTAGTACATGATAACTTCTTAGAGAGCACAGCTATAGAAATGTTAACCCCCATGTCAGCTTCTAGGGTGACCATCGCTCATAGTTCCCCAACAGACAAAGATCCTAGCTCCCTAAAAGAACAAGACAGGAGTGCTCCTAGCCAGTTGGAATTAGAAAAACTAAAATTAGAATTTCAGTTTAAAATGCAAGAGATGCAGTTAGAGAGGAAAGACAGGCAGAAAGGGAACTAAATGCACGGAAGGAGGAAAGGCAATTAGAATTTCAGTTACAAATGCAGAAAGCTCAAAGGGAAGACAAGGAGTTAGAGATTCGGGGGTTAACTGTACAGAATGAGTCTAGGTTCAGACAGGAAGAGATAGATTTAAAGAAGAAATGGTCAACTTTCAATCCTGCTACTGCTGCCCCGCTAGTCCCTACTTTTGATGAATCAGATGTTGACGGATCATTTAAAGCATTTGAAAGCGTTGCTAAACGTAATGAATGGCCGGAACATCAGTAGATATCCCTCCTTGTCCCTAGGCTCATAGGTAAGGCATACAGGGTGTACAATAGTCTTTGTGAGCAAGATGACTATGCACAATTGAAACTTAGTATTTTGGATGCCTACTCTATAACACCTGATGGGTACAGACAACAATTTAGGAAATACATTAAGCCAGATTTCCACACCTATGTAGAATTTGCTAGTGAAAAATTAAGGCAATTTAAGAAATGGCTAGATGCAACTAAAACTACCACCTTTTCTGAATTAGTAAACTTGATTGTAATGGAAGAATGGAAGAACAAACTACCCTTTAACGTCCTGAGACATGTTGAGGAGCGGGGAGAGTGTGAACTCATGCAAGCCGCCATAGTGGCCAATGCGTATGCCTTGTTAATAGGATCCCTGGGTAGTAGAGGTCGTGGTTCACAGCATAATGGTAGGTTCTCCTCTGGGGAAGGTTTTGGAGGCGTGGGTGGTAAGCCGACCAGATTTACACCAAATACCACTTATTCCATGTTCTGTACATATTGTAAGAAACCTGGACACACAATTCAAAACTGTAAACATCCTAATTGTAAAGCTTCTCAAAGCCAAAATCCATTCATGCCCCCTAAATCAAACTATGGACCCGGAAAACCAGTAGCCACGGCTAATATTACTAATTCTCCCCAGAAACTTTTCCAGCCATACATGTTCACAGGAAGTCTCCCTGATTGGTAGTGAAAACAAGACTTTCCCTATTCACATATTACGTGATACAGGTGCTGCTCAGACCATCATGAGTAAAGATGTCCTTCCTAACATAACTAGTGCTTATACTGGTGATAAAAGTCATCCTCTCAAATCTCTCCTCCCATCCTTCATATCCTTTGGCTATAAAGTTAACCTTCAGTGTCCCCTTATCACCGGGGAAGTTCAAGTAGCCATTAAATCTGATAAATTACCAGTGCCAGGGGTTCAGATGTTGTTGGCTAATGATCTAGCTGGGAGCTTAGTGGTGCCTAATGTAACAGTTGTTGAGTCCCCCCTAAAGGAGAGTCCCACTAAGGCCTTAGACATAACAACACCCCACTTGTTCCCCTCTTGTGCTGTCACTAGATCTCAGAAGAATTCTCCTGTTCCTCCACCTACAGTGATTCCTTCAGAAAAACTGTATAACAATATAATTTCAAAGAACAATTTAATTCAGGCCCAGGAACAAGACCCTACTCTAAGTAAGATAAGACATGCAGCAACTGATAGAAAAGATCTAACTAAACTGCCTTGTTTTTACTATCAGGCAGGAGTGATCATGAAAGCGTACAGGCCTCCTGAGCTAGTACCGATGGACACATGGTCAGAAACTTATCAAGATGACAACTTGATAAGACCAGCCATAATAGAACTAGCCCATGATGGATTGTCAGGTCACCTAGGTATCCATAAAACTTATAAAAAAAAATTCTCCAACATGTTTTCTGGCCAGGAATTAAAAAGGATGTGCCAAAATTTGTAAAAATCATGTCATGTGTGTCAGCTGGTAGGGAAACCTAATAAATGTATTGCTCCAGCTCCACTCAAGCCCATTCCAGTAGTCACGGAGCCTTTTGAAAAAATTGTAATTGACTGTGTTGGTCCCTTGCCTAAAACAAAAAAAGGTAATCAATATTTGTTAACCATCATGGACACTACCACTCGTTACCCAGAAGCATGTCCACTAAAGAACATTACTTCCAAAAGTATTGTGAAATGCCTTCTCCATCTATTCACATCAGTAGGCATTCCCAAAATCATTCAGTCTGATAGAGGAAGCAATTTTACCAGCCATCTTTTCCAACAGGTAGTGAATGAACTAAACATTGCTCATGTAACATCATCAGCTTACCACCTACAATCCCAAGGTTGTCTGGAGAGATTCCATCAAACTTTTAAGACCATGTTAAAGAAATATTGCCTAGAACACCACCAAGAAGATTGGGACGAAAAAGTTGATTTTCTATTGTTTGCAGTGAGAGAAGCCCCCAGGACTCTTTAGGTTTCTCTCCCTTTGAACTTCTGTATGGTAGGCAGATCAGAGGGCCTCTTAAACTTCTCAAGGACCAATGGTTTAACCAAAATAATACTTCAAGCCCCAGTGTATCTGACTACATCCATAATCTCAGAAATAAAATAAATGGAGTAAGATCCTTGGCTAAGTCTAATTTTCTCAAATCTCAAAATAAAATGCAACAACAGTTTCAACTTAAAGCTACCATAAGAACTTTCAATCCTGGTGATAAAGTTTTACTTTTTCTTCCCACTCCTGGCAATTCTTTACAAAGTAAATTTTCTGGACCCTACATAGTTGCTAAAAAATTGACTCCTCTCAATTATATAGTTCACACTCCCGATCGCCGTAGGGACTCTCAGTTAGTCCACATTAACTTAATGAATTAACCCTATATCTCCAGAAAACCAGAGGAGGACACCACTGCCATTGTACACGCGCCCAAAAAACTATCGGCACCCCTACCGTAGGAAGCATTATCAGACACGAACTTATATTTATGGAAAATGACGTATTTGTTGGTAGCACTGAGTGCCACTGATGTTGCAGTTGCCACTCAGTAATATCTAGCCACGGTGTGCTTGGATATTCCAAGTCGCCTGGCGATCTATCTCCCCATTGCTTCGCCCTTCTTCGTGAAGGACGATGATGGTTTGACGTGATTCTGGTGAGGTTTCCATTGTGACTGATACACTACATAAAAATTTCCCAACGATATTGACATCGGTTGCTTAAACTCAGGGTGTTTCGAAAAAAAAGTTCGAATCAGGGTTCATTACTCAATTCTCGTTTCAAGTGTTCCCATTCAATACGTGATAGTTTTGCAATGCCACTTAGGGAAAGTGATGTTTATATTATATATCTACCACACTGCTAATTATTTCCCAATAATATTGAGAAGCTTAACTTCAGAATGACTCAAATGAAATATAGAATATCAGTTCATGACGCACAATTCTCTCATCAAATTTGCTTATTCCGTCCAGTTTCTTGATAGCTTTGAACTTAACATTTTAATTATCGCTCTCGTGACCTTCATTTGTGTTCTTACGTGTAAATAATATTTTATCGACAAAAATAACTATTTATTAGAACAATAGGGTACTAACGAAAATTCCACCATTTTTTATGAATGAGGCAGGCATGCCAACCTTACCGAATGAACTAATGCGAATGATTTCGTACTTCATCGCTCCCTGGGGTGCCGATAGTTTTTTGGGCGCGTGTACCTGTAACCCATGTATGTCAAATAGGAGAGGAGTCCGTAGCTGTGCCACCCGAGGAAGAGTCTGATATGGAATTTGACATCTTTTCACCACAAGGAAAACCATCCAACAGCCAAATATTGTCAACCCTTGATGAGTATTTATCCTGCATTACATTCCCCCAAAGAAAAGACTTAAAAGAGTTATTAAATGACTATCCACAAGTAACAGCTGACCTTCCTGGGCTTTGCAATGTTATCCAACACGAAATAAAATTAATTTCAAGTGAAATTAAACCAATTAGACAACCTGCCTACCGTATCTCACCCTTAAAGAAAGAAATAATGAAAAAAAAGTTGATTTTCTACTCCATCATAACCTAGCATATCACCTTGGGCTTCACCCTGCTTGTTAACACCCAAACCGGACGGTAGTAGCCGGTTTTGTACAGACTATCGTAAGCTAAATAAGGTGACAGTTCCTGACTCCTATCCTCTACCTCTAATTGAAGACCTGTTAGATAGTGTAGGAAAATCCCCATTTGTCACCACAATAGATCTACTAAAAGGTTATTATCAAATACCTCTCTCTGAAGACGCTAAAGACATCTCGGCCTTCATCACCCCTTTTGGTCTATATCAATACACTGTGATGCCCTTCGGTCTCTCTAATGCGCCTGCCACCTTCCAGAGAGCCATTAATTACATAATCCAAGATCTGGAGGGGACATCCGCATACCTGGACGACTTGGTGGTGACGTCAGAGAGTTGGGAGGAACACCTGGTGCGTCTACGACATCTGATGGACCGGTTACTGGAGGCTGGGCTTACCATCAACCTAGCCAAGTCCACCTTCGGGAAATCTTCGGTGGTCTATCTGGGACATGTGGTGGGGAACGGCACCGTTCGTCCCAAGAAGGCCAACGTGGAGGCCATCTTGAGCTTCCCTATCCCTGCCACCAGGAAGGCCCTTCTGAGGTTCCTGGGAATGGCCGGTTTCTACCGGTGTTTCTGCAGGAACTTCTCCACCCTAGCCGCTCCCTTGACGGATCTCACCAGCGCTTCCGTCCCCTTCCACTGGACCCAGGCATGTGACCAAGCTTTTGGACATCTCAAGGCGTTCCTGGCTTCCGAGCCAGTGGTTTGGACACCGGACCACTCACGCCCCTTCCAACTACAAATTGACACCAGCGGAGTGGGTATTGGGGCTGTCCTACTCCAAACAGACCCTCTAAGCGACATCCTCCATCCTGTCGCTTACCACTCCGCCAAGCTCAAAACACACCAGCTCAACTATTCCACCATCGAGAAGGAAGCACTAGCGCTGGTCCTGGCTCTCCAGCGGTTCGAGTGCTACCTCCATCCCAGCCCTCAAACCATCAGAGTGTACACAGACCACAACCCTCTTGCCTTCCTCCACGCCATGAAGAATAAAAACCAACGCATACTGCGCTGGGCCCTCCTCACTCAACCCTTCAACCTCCAGATACAACACATAAAGGGGGTCGACAACTTGCTGGCAGACACCCTCTCAAGATCATCTTCGTGATCCCACTGCGGTGGTCTTACGGGGGGGGGAATTGTTACGGCCCAATACAACAAGCCGTAACAACCCCTACCTCAATTACCACCACCACCAAGTTCGAGTCTGAGCCCGAACCCACCGGCACGGCTTCACCCAACAACAAGGCTCGAGTCCCCGACCAGGATATGTTTCGACTCGTCAAGGAAGCCGGGCTTCACTTCCGAGCTTATAAATAAGCCTGGCGGACCGGAGGAAGTCAGTAGGAACTTGTCCTCTCACCAGTGAACAACAACCTCTTGGATTACTACAACGGGATCACCATTACCACATAAGGCTGAGTAACCATACTGTTCCTGTTTTCCCCATCACGTCTCAGGACCCAGTTAGGTTTATATTTATCCATATTTATGTGTATTTACTGTGTGTGTGTTTTTTCTGTCTTGTGTGCATTGTTTTGGGTAGGATTTAATTTCAAGTAAAGTACATGTAAGACTCGCTCCCTTTGTTTTCCCCCCACCGTGAAAAAGTTCTGGACCTACAATACCTGTACTTAAGTATTGTTTCATTTTTTTCTTATGGCTACGGACCTCTTCGATAATCCCAGGTACACGGTCCAATAAGTTCGTGGCCGTAATAAATGGCGACCGTGACAGGACACCCTAAAGCCTAATCCCTTTAACTGCTCATTACCTCCTTATTAGTTTATTTTCCCGGTCTCCGAAAAAAAAATTTCAACTGAAAATTATTTTTTCTGTGACCTTTTATATTTGTGCTTATAACTAATGGCTGACGGGGACCCTTTCTAACTCTTGTTCCAGAACAAACAATTCAATAACTCAAATGTTTTCCCTGTGTACTGTGATGTGATTTTTTTTTTTTCTGTGACTATATGTGGTGTAATTTCAAGTTACCTTGTGTTCTATACATTTGCTCCCCGTGTGGTTAAAAGTGCGGTAAAGTTCTAGTTTACGCCCATACTCTCCCCTCCAACAAGCTTGGGGACCTGGTGGGAATGCGGGGTTTCGGGTGGGGTAAATGAAATGCGTCGCAAATGGGTATTTTTTGCGTAAAGCGGGTGAAATAGTCTGCCAAAAGTCTACGGAAGTCTCACTGGTTTCGTAAAACACTACCATTTCAACTCCTATCCTATCCTGGGGACCTGGTGGGAATGCGGGGTTTCGGGTGGGGTACATGAAATGTGTCGCAAATGCGTATTTTTTGCGTAAAGGGGGTGAAATAGTCTTGGTGCCAAAAGTCTACGGAAGTCTCACTGCAGGTTCCGTAAAGCACTACCATTTCAACCTATCCTATCCTATCCTACCTAACCTAACCTATCCTATCCTAACCTAACTTAACTGTAGTAACATCATATAAGTACTTACATATTTTCCTAGTGACGCCAAGATGGCCCTGCTGCTTCAGAAACATTGTCGTCGTCGTCATCAGAAGACTCGTCATTGAAGGAGGGAACCGGTGTTCATCCAATACCTTGCGGTGTACTCTGCAACTGTTAGCTTTAAGAAATTATGTACTTCTCTGCCTCCCTCACTACTACGCAGGAAGAGGTAGCGGCTTATTTATGTATTGGCGTAAAAAGATGCTTTTAATTCCAGGACGCCTCATCCACTCTTTAATCTCTCTCCACAGTCGTTCAATGTTTTGTGTGTGAACCTCTGAATCACTTGGGGCTGTCGGTATTTATCACCTTTTGGTAATATTTTAAAATTAAACTAAATCTCTCCTCCCCACCCAATGTGAACGTGCACTGCACGGCAAAGAGAGTGTAGTTATATTACTAGATGGTAATACTAGCGTCATAATACGTAGGGGGATAGGAGGATTATGGTGTATAGATGGGAAGAAGAAGAAGAGGGTTTGCATGAGAATGCTGGTTCGAACTTACTCATGAAACCCCAATACTTTCTTGGGAATAACCTCCTGGCGGAAACTCCATCACCGAACGTTTACATAGAACCCTTAAGTCCGTGTTAGCGTGCTTGAGTAAGGGTCAACCAACTAAGTGGCCCGACTATATCACCCAGTGCCAACAAATACTCAACGCGGCGGCGGTACACGAGACCACAGGAGAACAACCACACTACTTAATGTTCAATCGCCACGCTCCGAGATTTATAGGGATAACTCGACCACAGGTGGACGATGAAATAGACATTGGTGTAGCCCTGGAGATAGTGAAGCAAACATCCCGTGACAACAGCCGGAAGTGGTTGGCGCGAGCTAATCTCGGTAGAAAAGACCAAACAGTAAGTGTGGGTGATCTAGTGTGGGTAAAGAAAGAACAAATTAGCTCTTCCATCGAACACAAACTAGGGATAAAGTGGATTGGCCCCTATAAAGTGAAGGAAGTGAAGCAGGGAGGAGTGTCATACGAGTTGGAAAACACTTTCAGTGGCGACACAATCCTCCGGGCACCAGACAAATTAAAACGTTTTGTAGGGGAGGAAGGGTATATAATCGACATGAGCGAGATCGTGTTGCCTTCCGAAGATAGAGAGGATGATATGGAAGAGCCACGCACAGCCCGACAACGGAGGCCTGTGAGAAGATACGTAGAGGAGTGCTGAGGAGAGAGATTAATAAACAGACCCCTGAGTGTTTTAAGGAAAGGTTACTGCCTCTAAAACTTTTTTGCAGCTAAGGAGATGCCGAGCTGAAACACTGGTCCCGCAGCTGAAGCAGTGATCACCGCAATCCTGGGGGCTCTGGACTCTGCCCCCCAAGGACGAAGGCTTGGTGAAGCCCCGCTGAGGATCACCACCCTGCTCAGCTTGCCAGGACTGGTGGGAGTTGGCTTCACCTATTCCGACCAGGAGGTCGAGTCACGTCTGACTCGGAAGTCTTGCACAGAGACAAGAAGAAAGAAAGAAGAAGAAGAAGACCGGTCCCGACTCGTAAATGTTCTTACGAGTGTGAGAATACGAGGATTTATTTTTTTTAAAGAGGAAAGCCGTGTACCGAGTACAACGGGCCAACTATCATTACGGTGATTCCTTTGCGGAATCACCGGTAAATCCTCGTATTCTCGACACTCGTTAGATACCTTGTTATGGGTTAGAGTAGGTACCACTAGATAGAGGGGATGATGGGAAAAACGCGTGACGTCACTGGAACTGAGGATATATATATCGGTCTGGGCGGAAAGTCAGCAGTCCAGACTGAGCCCAGACACGGTACTGTGTACTTGTTGTCCTGCTGCTATTGTCTTTCACCTTCGGGTGTTATTTGCATTTTGACGGCCCCTCAGGTCTAGGATTAGCTACATAAATATAGGTGTCCCTCTACCCATGTACTGAGTTTTTTACCTCATTGTCCTCACCTTAGTGACAACAGTAAGTGTCTGTTGTCAGGTGGTCAGATTGTCCTTCCTCTCTCACCTACGGAGTGTCCGCCTCAGTGAGCGTGCTTTTGGGGTGAATTAACACCGATCGGCCCCCCTAGAGTGGTTTGGCAAGACAATCTGACGCTAGGAAACTCCTCCCTGGTGTCCTCCCGCTTGTGTCCCGCTCCCCTCCTGCAGGAGGGGGGTGTACCCCATGGCTGACGCCGCCTCCCCCCCTCCCCCCTCCAGGGGGAGGGAGGGTCCAGACCGACCACCTCTAACGAACACACGGCCCATCTCCCATGACAAAGCTACTTATGTGACTCTAAAATCTAAGACCCAGACCCGCCTTTCTACTGTAAATTCATTTATAATTAAAAAAGTTATTGATGTAAACATTGGTACTGTTGCCAATGTCAAAAAACTTGCAAGCGGAGATTTATTAATTGAAACATTCAACATAAAACAAGTCAGTTCCCTAATGAAGCTACAACGCATGCATGATATTGAGATTGAAGCTTCGATCCCAGTATCCATGAACTCGTGTCGGGGGGTTGCCTCCCATCGCGATTTTGTGGATATGACGGAAGACGAAATCATTGATAACATGTATGATCAGGGCGTCATTGGGGCTCGTAAGATCACTAAATTCGTTGACGGCGCGAGAAGGAACACTGCTTCAGTTACTCTAACTTTTGCTGTTGCCAAGTTGCCTGATAGAGTGGATGTAGGATACGAGCGGGTTCCCGTTCGTCCCTATATTCCAAACCCTCTTCGGTGCTTTAAATGTCAACTCTATGGTCACCACGGAAATGCTTGTCGTTCGGTTCACTCTTTTTGTGGTAAGTGTGCTTGCGAAGGTCATTCGTCGGAACAGTGTTCGTCATTGGTAGAAAAGTGTCGTAACTGTTCAGAAGCTCACTCTACTTTCTCGCGGGATTGTCCTGCTTGGAAGCTGGAGAAAGAGGTCTGTACCGTTAAGGCAGTCGAAGGCATCTCGTACTTTGACGCGAGGAAGCGAGTGAAGGAGGCGCACGTCGCGCCTTCTCCAGGAGTTTCATACGCGGCAAGCGTACAGATGCGTCCAGTGATGAAGTCTGTTTCGATTCAGACTGAACCTCTGCCGGCTGCACCTGCCCAAGCTGTTTCTCTTTCTACGAATACCTCATCTACTCCTCCAACACCTACTATCATGAAAACAACCACACCTGCCTCTTCCTCCTCCCCCTCCTCCTCCTCCACCACCACCTCTACCTCCTCCTCCTCCTCCTCCTCCACTAATACCAAATATGCCTCTGCTGTCTCTACCACTCCAGCTAAGAAGACAGAAAAGAATGACAAGGATAACATTAAATATAATTACACAAAATTAGAACGCAATTCCTCCTCTCATGTCATCCCAGCTCCCGCGCCATCGAGGAGGGGCTCTCACGCTCGCTCCCTCTCGACCAGCTCCGGGGAGTTAACTATTGACGAACCGATGCAGATCTCCTCTTGCAAGGGCCGAGAGAGGTCCCCGGCTAGCGCCTCTGAGCGCAAAAAAACTAAGAAATACACCCGCTCCCATCGTAACTCTTAAACCATTACGTTCAACGTTTTACAGTGGAACTGTAGAAGTATTCGGAATAAACTTCCATATTTGTCACTTTTAGTGAACTTACACAGGCCGTCCGTTATTTGCCTACAAGAGACGATGCTGGAGGATCATCCTGATCCTTCAGTACTAAAACACTACCATGCGTACAGAAGACACGACGGTCACGGCGTGGCCGTATACACACATAAAACACTACCACACACAGAAGTGACGTTGGATACCACTCTGGAGGCAGTCGCGTGCAGAGTAAAATTCAATGGCACGTATCTGGCTATCTGTTCTCTCTACTTACCTCCCAATACGCCTATTGCTGATGATGACTTAAGGTCGTTATTTCGCCAGCTTCCAGGCAACAAGCTGGTTTTGGGCGATTTTAACGCCCATCATCAGCAATGGGGCAGTGAGAGGTCAAGTGTACGTGGGGAACAGATTGTTAACATTCTCCTACAGACAAACCTCTAGCAATGGGGCAGTGAGAGGTCAAGTGTACGTGGGGAACAGATTGTTAACATTCTCCTACAGACAAACCTCTGTCTTCTGAACAATGGTTGTGCGACTCGTGTAGACGATCGGACAGGTAACGCGACTGCCATTGACTTGTCATTGGCCTCGCCAAATATGTTCTCTGACTTCTCTTGGGAGGTCAGCGACGACGCACACGGAAGTGACCACCTACCAATCTGCATTTCTTACGCACGCGACGTTGCCACTATCCCTCCTCCACCTAAATTTAATTTTAAGAAAGCAGATTGGGCAACCTTCCGTGTGATCGCCGATATGGATATATCTGGCGAGGACACTGACACAATGGTTAGCAACGCAACACAATCCATTTTACACGCCGCTGAGGCATGTATTCCGAAAACTTCTACAATTCACACAAAGCATGGAGTTCCATGGTGGACAACGGATTGCCGACAAGCACTTCGTGAGCGTAAAAGGCGATACAGGTATTTCAGCCAGCAGCCCAGTCAAGATAATTTCATAGCCTATAAAAAGGCAAGGGCTCAGGCAAGGAAAGTCATCCTTCAAGCTAAGAGGGGTTCTTTGAGAGAGTTCACGTCATCAGTAAGCCGTACAACCCCGCTAGGACAGGTATGGAACACAGTCCATGTCCTTAGCGGGAAAAAAACAACCACTCCGATAACCACACTCATCACCAACGGGGATGTTACAGACACCCCCCCAGCTATTGCCAACACCTTAGCCCGGCAATTTGAACAGGCGAGTAGCTCCGCCTCGTTCCACCCTGCCTTCCTTCCCCGGAAGGAGGCAGCAGAACAAACAGTCCCAAACTTTGCCACAGGAGGCGTAAACACTGATTACAACTCAGAGTTTACGCCGGATGAACTCCTCCTTGCCCTGAAATCCTGTAAAGGCTCCAGTCCTGGTCCAGATCAAATATCATACAGCATGCTCCAACATCTCGGCCCTAGTTCACTTTCTAAATTACTCTCCCTTTATAATAGAATCTGGACCACTCACACCTTCCCCCAATCTTGGCACTTTGCTCACGTTATCCCAATACCCAAAAAGACTGGTCGCCTTACGGACCCCAGTGCGTTTCGCCCTATTGCGCTCACGAGCTGTCTCTGTAAGGTCATGGAACGCATAATTAACAAAAGGCTATTTTTTGTTTTAGAAGCAAAAGGTGTGTTAAGTGGTCAACAATCGGGTTTTCGTAAATACCGAAGCACGATGGACCATTTAATGCACCTGGAGCATTGCATTTCAGAGGCTTTCGCCAAAAAAGAATTCATGATAGGAGTGTTCTTGGACATTCACAAAGCCTTCGACATGACATGGCGACACGGTATCCTCATGAAACTCCATGCTCACGGTTTAAGAGGTAACTTGCCCATTTTTGTTTATAATTTCTTACAGGACAGAACTTTCTCTGTCAAGCTTCCCGGTAACGTATTCTCGGGCATTTATGTCCAGGAAAATGGGGTGCCACAGGGTAGTGTTCTTAGTCCTACTTTATTTTGTGTTATGATTAATGATATTCTGTCATCAACTCCTGTCCCAAGAAATCTTAAATACTCGCTCTATGCTGACGACTGTGCGTTATGGCATTCGTCGCCAAATGCGCAGTTCTCGGCTGGACGGATTCAAATTGCTCTTGACTCCGTCCAACAGTGGGCCTCTCTGTGGGGATTTAAGTTTTCTGTTCCAAAGTGTATCGGTGTAGTTTTCACTCAACGTAAAATTCCCGCTTTGCATATTTCTCTTCAAGGCCAGCCGATACCGTTTCAAAATTCAGTTAAGTTCTTGGGTCTGCATTTTGACAGCAGACTCAATTGGAAAACACACATAAACAATTTACTAGTTCGTTGCCATAAAAAAGTCAATGTCCTAAAATACCTATCAGGTACTTCTTGGGGAGCAGACAGAAAATCTTTATTAATGGTGTACAAGTCCTTAATTCGTTCTCACTTAGACTATGGCTCACCGGTGTATGGGTCAGCGTCGGACGCAACACTGAGGAGGCTGGATGTATTTCAGAATGCATGTCTGCGAATGTGTCTTGGAGCCCTACGGTGTACACGCGTGGGGCGTTTGGAGGTTGAGGCCAATATACCACCACTAAGTATGCGACGGGACGGCCTATTACTGGCATACGGCCTGTCAACGGCCCGGAAGACTCCACTCGGTCTCATGGCATCTACTGTTATTAAGCAGCACCACCATCTCCACACTGGTCGACACCGTCCACTAGCTGTCCGCCTTCACACTTTATGCCAGAAGTGTGAAGTGGACCTTGACGGTGTTGACCAGCTTGTGCTACCAACAACAGCCCCTTGGGAGCCCAAAGCCAACACCATTACAAAATGGCTACCCAAGCACAAGCCTGCCATGACCGAGGTGGAGATAGGATATCACTTCCGGGCTCTCGTCGCTAGCCTCCCTCCCACGCTCCACCTGTACACTGACGGCTCCAAGTCGAATGAATGTGTGGGTGCTAGTGTTTGGTCGCGTGAATGTGCCCTCAGGTTCCGTCTAACTTCCCATACATCGGTTTTTTCCTCAGAACTTTTTGCAATTGATAAAGCCATAGATTATGCACTAAATTCAAATCATAACGTAATTGTCATTTTCACGGACTCTGTCAGCCCTTCAGGCGATAGAGTCAGGGCGCACGGATGCCAATGAAATCCAAGGCAACATCATTAATAAGTTAAATTCACGCCGTAAGTCTTTCTCTTTGTTTTGGGTGCCTGGTCATTCGCGTATTTACGGGAATGAGCAGGCTGACATGCTGGCTAGGTCCGCTGCAGAGCTCGAGGGAGCGTGGAACCTCCGTCGCGATCTGCAGTCATGTCTCTCGGCTGCAAAATCATCAGTTTACCTCCTGTGGCAAAGTCACTGGGACAACCTCCATCTTACCACAATAAAACCCATCCTAGGCGAGTGGGCTTCCTCCAACCGCCCCACAAGGCGTCAGGAGGTAGTCCTCGGACGCCTCAGGATGGGCTGCACCCTACCCACCCACATGCTCCCCTACATCGCCCACGCCTTCCCACCCCAATGCATCACCTGTCACACTACCCTCTCTATCGACCACATCCTGCTTCACTGTGTGCGTTATCGGGAGGCGCGACGGTCCCTCGTTGCTGTGAGGCCCGCCGCCTTCCGATGACGCAGACCACCCTTCTGGGTGACCAGCATCCGGATATGGTCGATAACCTGATGATTTTCCTGGCCGAGACCAACTTAATCAAAGAGTTATGACTTACTTGTATATTCCAATGTTTTTCTTTTTTATTGATGACACTTTGTATATACTGCACTTTCTTTTATTATAAATATGTTTTGAATGAATGATTATGTGTCTAGCGTGGATGTTATGCACCTATCCCCAAATTTATTGTAAATACGTATTAGTACGTATCCTCCCCCATTATATGTATGTATCACTTTTGTCCCCTACTTTGCCTTAGGTTCAGGCTCTCAAGTATGAATGTGTATGCATGATGCGTGACTGGAATTGTATGAATATATTTTTATTTTAGTTTTTTTCTATGTACAAATATAAAATGGATAAAATAAAAAAAAAATAAAAAAAAAAATAAAAAAAATCAAACAAACAAACAAACAAACAAACAAACATGTAAATAAATTAAAGGGAAAAAAAGAAAATAAATAAATAAAAAAATAAATAAATTGATAAACAAATAAAAAATAAATAAAATAAAATAATACAAAAAAAAAAAAACAAGTTCAAAATTTAATTTATATGGCCTAATAGCCAATGCCATGGATGTTATGCACCTATCCCCAAATTTATTGTAAATACGTATTAGTACGTATCCTCCCCCATTATATGTATGTATCATTGTTGTCCCCTACTTTCCCTGACTAATGACTTTAGTTTTTGCCTTAGGTTCAGGCTCTCAAGTATGAATGTGTATGCATGATGCGTGACTGGAATTGTATGAATATATTTTTATTTTAGTTTTTTTCTATGTACAAATATAAAATGGATAAAAAAAAAAAAAAAAAAAAAAAAAAAAAAAAAAATCAAACAAACAAACAAACAAACAAACAAACATGTAAATAAATTAAAGGGAAAAAAAGAAAATAAATAAATAAAAAAATAAATAAATTGATAAACAAATAAAAAATAAATAAAATAAAATAATACAAAAAAAAAAAAAAAGTTCAAAATTTAATTTATATGGCCTAATAGCCAATGCCATGGCTGATGGCAAAAGGAAAGTCAGTCACTAGTGTTCCGTGACCCCGCTCCAGACAGGTAAGCCTAGTGTTCCTAAAAGCCTTGCCACACTATTCAAAAAACATTAAGATTAATAACTAACCGTAAATTGTCCTCCCGGATACAGCTGCCGAGAGGACCAGCAAAAGACTGTCTTTCGGTTGTGGTTTGACTAAGGCTGCATGTGGAGTTGCCTCTCGCCAAGGACGACGGCAAGATGGAAGTGACTCTCAAACAGTATTTGTGGCGTGAGTGTATTTTGGTCGTTTTCCATCAGTTCCCCCCCCCCCATGGGATCTACCTTGTCGTGGTGGGGGGGCTTGTGTGTCCGTCAGGACCAACAAGATGATCTCGACCGTAGGCTGGTGTGGGTCACCGGTGCCGCCCGCCAGGGGGATCGCCCGTTGTGGGCCGTCCTGTGTTGGCTGGAGGGTGCCTGGGCCGGTGGGCATCGGGGCCGAGGACTTTGCTCGCCGCTACGGGACAAACTTTCGGTGCCACAAGGGCTGCCTTTTAAAACGGGTAGCCCTGTGGGGGACGAGGTACCCCGTCCCCGGCGGCAGCGCTCGGCCCCTTTTGCCAATCCGGTAGGCGGTTTACCCGTGGCCCCCGATGCCATGATCATTAAAAAATAATAGTATATGGATAAATCAAATTTAAAAACTCCCCCTCGAGTGATATCTGACCAGTCCCTCGAGGCCTCTGCTGCTGGTCGCCCCCTACCTGACACCTCTGCTTGCCCAATGGACCTGGTCTCGACCTCTCTACCTACTCCTCAGACCATTCCACCTTCTACTCTCCCTTGCACCCCTACCCCCTCCACAACTTTTCCATCCTATGCCCCACCTCCAACATCTTCTCTCTCTCCTACTACCACCCCCCCACCCCCCACAGGGTTCGGTCCTCATTACTCCTCACCCTCCTCTACCACTACCACAGCCTCTATTCGCACCCCTGTAGTCTCCTCACTTCACTTGCCACCTGCTCCTCCTTCTACCGTCCCTATTTCCAGCACCCCTTCTATTACCTCTCTTCCCTCCCCTACGTCTACCGCTCTCCCGACTCTCTCTTCCACTCCTACCACCCCTTCAGCCTCCCTCCCCGTCATATCTACATCTTCCTATATTACCACCTTAGCCCCTTATGTTCCCTCTTCATCAAAGAAGACTACGGCACAGCCCCGGACTGGCTCCTCTCGTGGCGTGTCTCACCCATCTGCCTATGACCTCTTCTTCGCCCCTGCCCGCTGGGATCGTTTTTTCATTATTCCCCCCACCGCTCCCTTTGCTGAGAATACCCTCCTCTTCCAACGTTGCCTACAGGAACAAGTAGGCAAGGTTCATTTCCAAACCCGACCTGATCGTTCACGCCTGGTACGCGTGGAGTCTGAGGCTCAGTCTCAGGCCATGGCCAACTTATTGGCTCCATCCGGTACCCGCATCCATGCAACCCCTGACGACCGTCTAAACACATGCACTGGCACTGTCGTAATTTCACCACAAGACTGCCCAATATACGACAAGGAATGGTCAGACTGTCACACTGACCTATTAGATCTACTCAGCGAGTACGACGCTGTAACCGTTCGCTGCTATACCTTGTCCCCCCGAGGTCGCCAGAGAAACCCCACCAATGTTGCACGGATATCCTTTAAACGCCACGAACTCCCAACCCATGTCTACGTTGGGGGCGTCATGCTCCCAGTCCGGCCTTACGTTCCTCCACCTCGCCAGTGCCGAAACTGTTGGCGTTTTGGCCATCCAGAAAAACACTGCCGCTCCGATCTCCGCTGCCCTTTATGTGGCCTTACCCATACCCGCGATCAATGCCACAACACTACCCACCGCTGCTGCAATTGTGGCGGCCCCCATAATGTTCACTACCGCGGCTGCCCAACCTACAAGTTTGAGGCTGAAGTCGCTGGTATTCGCTTCCGTGACGGTCTCACATTACGTGAGGCTCGTCAGAAAGCCCGTCGCCTAGGCTTCACCCCTTCTCCTCACCATGTTGCTGCCTCCGCCTCTTCCCCTCACCTTCCAGCCACGTCCTCTTCTTCCCGCCCCGATCCTCGGCCTTCCACTCATCCCTCTCCTCTACCTCCTTCCTCCTCCCACTCTCCCTCCCTCCCTCCATCCTCCATCTCCTGCTCTAATTCTTTTGCTGTCCTTGACCCTGATACTCCTACCTCCATCACTGTCTGTACCCCTATCCCTTCCTCTCCACGCCCTCAACGCTCCCACTCCAACAAACGACAACACCACTTTGAAACTTTGGTCTCCTCTCCCCCACCAACCCCCTCTCCAGGTCCCGCCTTGATCTCTTCACCCCCTCTCCACCTTGCTAAAAAGACTCGCCCTGCACCTTCCTCGCCCGCTCCTTCCGAGGGTGATAACCTCGATGCCATCATCGAGTACATAAAGAACACGACTCCATTGTCCTCTCCTCCTTCTTCCTCATCTCCTCCCCCGGCTCCTCCTATCCAGGTCGTGGCCTCTATTCACCCACCCCCCAAGCACCTTCCTCCTACCCCGACTCCCCCTTCTCCACCTTCTCCCTCTGCTGTCTCCCCTCCTCAACCCCTCCTCCTGTCCACCTCCCCCCCCTCTGCACCCGGCGCTCCGCCATCTCCCCCTTCACCGCTTTACTCTCCCCTCCCCTCCCCGTCTTACCCCGCCTGCTCTTCGGTGCAGCCCCCTTCGTCTACCCCTTCCCCACCTTCCTCTACTACCCGATCTATCCTCTCTCTTCCCCTACCACCTGGCTACTCCCGCACCGATCTCCTCTCTCAATCTCCCCCCTCTCCCCATACCTCATCCGCTCCTGACCCTCTTCCTTCTTCCTTACCTCTTATGGATATGGACACCGGTACTTTACTCCCTGAGAACGCTCCTCCCTCACCTTCACCCATCCCGAGTCTTATCCCCTACTGATCATGTCTGTTCTTCAGTGGAATATTCGTGGTTTTCGTGCCCATCGACAGGATCTTCGTCAACTCATTACCTCTTATGCCCCCATGGTCCTCTGCCTTCAGGAAACCTTCCTTACTAACCTGCCCACCCCTATTCCTCAGTACCGCTTTTTTTCCTCCCCACACTCTATCTCTTCTTCTGCTATCCTTCTTCACCAGTCTGTTGCTTCTACCCCTCTTCCTATCCCTACTACACTTCCCTGTACAGTCCTTCGTATCTACCTCCGCCGTTGGATGTCTCTCGTTTCCCTTTACCTTTCCCCTTCCCAGCCTCTTAATCTCGATGCCCTCCGCTTCCTTTTCTCTAACCTCCCTTCCCCCCTCCTTGTGGTTGGTGATTTTAATTGTCGCCACACCCTTTGGGGGGATTCTGTGGTCACCTCTCGTGGCCGCTCTCTCGACCACCTCCTTAAAGACTTTGACCTTACTATCCTTAATACTGCCGCCCCCACACACTTTGACCTCCGCACCCAGACTTTTTCCTGCCTCGACCTCGCCCTCTGTTCCCCTGACCTACTACTAGATCTCCACTGGTCGGTTCTTGACCACAATCCCTGTAGTGATCATTTCCCAGTTCTTCTTTCTCCTACTTCCTACATCCCTCTTCCCAGACCCCCTCGCTGGTGCTTTGGTAGAGCAGACTGGCGTGTTTTTGCCTCACTATCTGCCCTTCGCCTCTCCTCTTCTGATTTTTCCTCCTCTTCTGACATGTTGATCTACTTTATCACGTCTGTTCTCGCTGCTGCTTTTGTCTCCATCCCCCGGACTTCCCGCCCCTTTGCCTCCAAATGTGTTCCCTGGTGGAACCCTGCCTGCACTACTGCCTTTCGCTTGAAACGGGCGGCCTGGAGTAGTTACCGATGTAAACGGGACACTCCCGGCCAGCTCCCGGCCTTTGTTAACTTTAAACGTGCCTCGGCTAGGTTCCGCCGGACCACTAAATTGGCTCAGTCCAACAGTTGGCGTGCTTATGTGTCTACCTTGACTTCCTCTACCCCCATTGTTTCAGTCTGGCGACGTATTCATAAATTATCAGGTAAACACCCACCTTCCTATGCTCCTGTACTTCGTCTCCCCCAGGGTGATATTGCTGAACCCCTCCAGGTTGCCACAGAACTGGGCTCTTTTTTTAGCAGCGTCAGCAGTGGTTCCCATCTTCCTCCTGAGTTTGCTGCCCTTAAGGCGACACGTGAGCACACCCCTATTACCTTCACACTCTCTTCTAATACTTCATATAACACCCCCTTCTCCCCCTCTGAACTTACCTCTGCCTTGAAGTGCTGTCGTAACACCTCTGCGGGCCCTGATGGTGTTCACTATCAGATGCTCCGCCACCTTCCTACTGTCTCCCTGATCTTCTTACTTACCCTTTATAACCGCGTTTGGCTAACCGGGGATTTCCCACCCCAGTGGCGCGATGCACTTATACTCCCTTTTCTTAAGCCTAACAAGTCTGGTACTCTTCCCCAGGATTATAGACCCATTGCTCTGACTAGCTGTGTCTGCAAGCTACTTGAGCGCATGATCAATCTCCGATTGATGTGGTACCTCGAGTCAAAGAACCTTCTCTCCCCCACTCAGTTTGGCTTTCGACGTGCCCGTGGTACAGCGGAACCTCTCGCCCGCTTACAAACATATATTACTTCTGCTTTTGCCCGACGAGAATCTGTCTTAGCTGTTTTCTTTGATCTCGAAAAAGCTTACGACACTACTTGGCGCCATCACATCCTTCACCAGCTGTCCTGTGTCGGTGTCTCTGGCAACATGGGGGTTTTCCTCCATAACTTCCTGCGAAACCGTTCCTTCCGCGTTAGGGTTGCTTCCTCTTGCTCCCCCTCCTTCTGTCAGTACGAGGGTGTGCCCCAGGGCTCGGTCCTGAGTACTACCCTCTTCCTCCTGGCCATTGACGGCATCGTTTCCACCCTCCCGCCTGGTGTCAGGTCCACTCTTTATGTAGACGATTTCGCCATTTATGCCTCGAGCAGCTCCTCCTCCCTTCTCCATCGCCTTCTTCAATCTGCTGTTACTGTCACCTCCTCTTGGGCCACCGACCATGGCTTCCACTTCTCTCCTACAAAGTCTTTCTCTATCTACTTTTCACGGTCCCGTACTGCTGGTCTTCCTCCCCTTCTTCTTTATGGCACCCCTCTTGAATATCGCACATCGGGCAAGTTTCTTGGTCTTATCTTCGACTCTCGCCTTACTTGGCGCCAGCATGTCCTCTCTCTCAAGGATACCGCCTTTCGCCGCCTCCGCCTTCTACAAACCCTCTCCCATGTGTCTTGGGGTGCTGACCGCAAGACTCTGCTTTCGCTGCATACTGTACTGGTCCTTTCTGTCCTTGATTATGGCTGCCATGTTTATTCTTCCGCCTCCCCCTCCGTCCTCAGCCTCCTTGACCCTGTTCATCACCTTGGTCTCCGCCTCGCTCTTGGAGCTTTCCGATCCTCCCCTGTGGAGAGCTTATACACTGAAGCCGGCCTCCCTTCTCTTCCCCGTCGCCGGGCCCTCCTCTCCCTCCGCTGTTATGCCCGTTCCCTTCAATTTCCCTCCTCCGCTTTGCGTATCCCTCCTCTCTCTGCAACCTTTGCCACTCGACCTCGCTTACCTGTTCCCTTCCCCACCCGTATGCGTGCCCTTCTGTCCCATCCTTCTTCCCCCTCCCTTAATCCGCTTCCATTCTCTGTTTCCTCTACTCCCCCCTGGCTCTCCCCTCACCTCTCCTTTTGCTCCTCTGTCTTCCCTATCTCCCCGAAATCTAATACCCCTTCCTGTGTCTTACGCTCCCATTTCTCGGCTCATTTTCCTACTCATTCTGGTAGCATACACGTTTATACAGATGGCTCCAAGTCTTCTACTGGCTCGGGCTGTGCTGTCCTGTTTCCTGACACTTATTTCCAATACCGCCTCCCTCTTGAAGCCAGTGTTCTTACTACTGAGCTGTTCGCGATTCTTTTTGCCCTCCGCCGCATCTTCCGCCTCACCACTTCTTCTTATACTATTTTTACCGACTCTCGGTCGTCCCTCTCCCTTTTATCTTCCTTTTCCTCTTCACACCCTCTTGTCCGCGACATCCAGGACTGGTTATTCCGCCTTTCTGTCCGTCACAAAACAGTTCGTTTTTGCTGGGTTCCCAGTCATGTTGGAATCCCTGGTAACGATACTGTTGACTCTCTGGCACATGACGCCCTCACCCTTCCTACCTTTTGCACTTCCTCCCTTCCTGTTTCTGATTACTTCCCAGTTTTTCGGACTTTCCTTTATACCCGCTGGCAATCTTTCTGGTCCACCCTTACCTCTAATAAACTCCACGCTGTCAAGCCCTCTGTTTCCCCTTGGTCCTACCCATCTCATCCTACTAGACGCTGGGAGACTGCCCTGGCCCGCTTACGAATTGGTCACACCAGACTCACCCATTCCTACCTGATGTCCCGTTCCCCTCCCCCCGTCTGCCCATCTTGTGGCGTCCTTTCCTCCCTTCCTCATCTCCTCCTTTCATGTCCCATCTTCGCAACCCCTCGTCTTGCAGCTTTCCCCCACCTTTCCTCCCTGCACCGTGCCCCTCGTCTTGCTGACATCCTCGCTGAGTCCCCTTCCTTTTCACTCCCTGCCCTTATATCCTTTCTTCGTACCACTAACGTCCTACATCTAATCTAACCCATACCCGATCCTACCCCCCACCTAGTCCTGCTACCTAACCCTGCTACCCCAATAGTGCCATATGGCCTTTGTTGCCTGGCACATTTTTCCCCCCCACATTACAATTACAATCCATCAGTTCCCTCACGGATAATTAGGTAGGATAGAATAGGAATTTTTGTGTTAATGTATTTGTTTATGTTTGTGTCGCAAAGGGTGGATAAGCACTTGTAAGAGCACCACCACGGATATAGCGAGTATTTTCCTTATTTATTCATCATTAAAGTTGTCCATTATTTTACTATATTCGTTTTCTGTTCGTATAACAACCTCGGTGGTGGAGGGCCAAGTGGTAGTAGTAGCAATAGTGTCGATACCCAAGTGGTGTCGTGGTGGCAGCATAGAAAGTAGATAGAAAGCAGTAGATAAGAAGGTAGGGTTAATACCGAAACGGTACAGTGATGACAGCAGGGTCAATAGAAGGTAATATTTACCTATGGTACAGTGGCAGTAACACTGACCCTCGGTACATATATATGATTATTATTTATTTATTTTATTACAAACATATAACTTAAAAAAGCAGGTCGGCCCGCCCGGCACCTATTTGTTCTCTTCCTGTTATTATTTGCTTTTTCTCAACTTTGTATTCTTGTCCCCCCCACCTCCTTTGTAATCCCCCCCCCCCCCCCTTCCTAAATAAAACTCGTTGAAACTCGGTCAGGGTTGTTGACTCTGGTCAGTCAGGATCCGCGCCCAGATCCCAGCGGGTGTGTGCGATGATGCGTCCGAGTGCCCCTTCTTGGGGGCCACACGCACACACTCCCGACAACACCCCTCTCTATTTTTAAGAATTAAGTGGGTTAGATGTAGACTGACCAGAGTCCGCCACACCCACACACTGTACGTGCTCTATTGTTAGCCCGTGTGTCCCCCCCGGGGGACGCGATAGCCAACCACCACCACCTGGAGGTCAGTCACTAGTGTTCTCGACTCCGCTCCAGACAGGCTTCTGACTGAGTGCCGAATGCTGCCGGAGTAATCTGGCCTGTAAGCTGTGGACGACAGAACGAGAACAGAGTGACACGCAAACATTATTGCCGAGTGTATTTTGGCAATTTTTCCATCAGTTCCCCTCACTTAAATTAGGTAGGGTTTAGCTAGTAATATTTTCCTTTGTATTTATATATTGAATAAGTTTCTTTATGTTTGTGCAGTGCAAAGTGTCGTGGGTGGTAGGATAAGTTGTTTGTAAGAGCACCACCACGGATATAGCAAGTACGTTTCTTATTTTATTACTAATTAGTTTGTTCATTTGTCGATTTTATTCTTTTCTTTTCTTTTCTCTCATCGGCCACAGGGAGAGGACCTAATAGTAGTAATAGTGATAGTGGTGGTAGTGGTGACAGTGTCGATACCCAAGTGGTGTCGTGGTGGCAGCGGAGACAGCTTAGACAAGCATAGAGAGTATATGAGAAGCGAGTCAATACTTCCTTTGGTACAGTGGCGATATACCCAATCGGTACAATCGATATAACAATCGGTACAGTGGATGAATGGGTGTGACGGTGTTCATACAGAATCGGTATATATATATATATATATATATATATATATATATATATATATATATATATATATATATATATATATATATATATATATATATATATATATTGTTTGTGTGTGATTATGCAAAAACTGAACATATAAGATTGCTCTATAACTTTTCCTTTGATGCACTAGTTATTATTTGCATTTTTTTTTTCAAAAAAAACAAAACATCCAAAACAGGAAGGACTAGCTGATGTTCTAGAGCAGGGATGGGCAACCCCTGGCACGCGTGCCAAACGTGGCACGCCGATGACTTCTTTCTGGCACGCAATAGCACAGGTTACCGTAACAGCAGCCGCAAAGTTTATATATATTTAGCCGTACAACACATATCTTTCGCCAAATGAGGAAAAAAAAACACATAGTCTCGACCTTCCTTGGAGTATAAACTTTCATTTGATGCTTAACTCCCCAATGTCTTCGTCTTCAGACTAAAAAGCTTAAAACATGACAGTATATGTACGTCCTGGTGCCGAAGGGATTTAAGCTCTACGAAGCTAAGGAGGTCACAAGAAGTTTATCTTGTTGCCATGGCTACCTCCTTTTTTTTACGTCATCGATCATGCCGATGTATGATGATTCCCCTCTACTTATTTTGGCTCATATTTTATTTAATAAGCCTTTCTAGCCTAAAAGACTGCACCCGTAAACATAGTGCACATTGACAATAATATTTGTGAAAGAAAATATGCCATGCCTGCCCATCTTTAAGAATTAATTTCGTAAAATTTGAATTTCAACCCATACATCTCCCTCCTACTCCTCACGTGTTTGAATGCCGCCCGACTGAGTTTGACGCGTATTAATTAAACTCACTTTACTATCTAAATTTAAAGCATCTTCACCTTCGAAAGCTAAAGAAAAATAAGAATCCTTATGCTTTCCCCTTCTCTCCATTGACGGCCGTAATATAACCAGTAAAATCAACAATCCCCCCCGAAGTCCCAGTAATGAACACATGTTCAGACGATCTGACTCGTCTCTCTCTCTCTCTCTCTCTCTCTCTCTCTCTCTCTCTCTCTCTCTCTCTCTCTCTCTCTCTCTCTCTCTCTCTCGCGCGCGCGCGCTTCGTAGCGTTTCTCACACTTGCTCACTTGCCTCCTCTCTGAGAAGGTCAGTACTACTCCATCTCTAAATTAAAATTATTACCCTTATAATCTATAACTTTGTGAAACTAAATATCACTAAGTAATAGTCTTAATCCTTAAATTCACACTTACTCGCTCGCCTCCTCTGAGAACAGACCTGACATAAGCAGGACGTCACTATGTGACTCAACGCCACAACACACCACACAAACATGCATAAACTTCTTCTTTCCTTCCTCTTCTAAAACCTTCACGTTTTAAATATGATAGCATTAATATCAGTGTGCTCTAGTATGTCCTTGATGACCACATAACTTAGTGTGATATAATGTAACATGAAATCTACCTTCAATAAGACTGGATTCCTTTAGTGCGGATTTTGTCTATTGGACAACTCTTCGCATAGGTACTCGATGCGTAGGAAGTAGTGTCTTTGTGATAAGCGGCTGCTGGTGTTGTCTGAAATTACGTAAAGTAAAGAAAACCTTCTAATTTTCATAAAAGAAAAAAAAAAAAAGTCCTCCGAAGAATTTTATTTTGTTCATTGTCTCGTGACGCTTACCCAAAATATTGGCTTATTAAACTTATTGATTGGTATTAGAATAAACGTACGTATCATTTTACTACAAGTTGATCTCAAAAAAATATCTGTGTGCGCTATAATATTAACAGGAAAATAAATAATCCTTTAAATACTTGCATTTCACTGGAGGTAGGCTAATTCATTTATCATCACTCTGTGCACTTCACAACGATAACGTAACCCGTTATCATTGCCATTCATTGGAGTTACTCATTATATTCTCTTTTGACTTACTTTTATTCTTCCTCCTCTTTCATGTATATCAATATCTCATTTATTTTTATTTCCTGCCCTTTACAGATTGTACAGAATGTCACGACCACCAGCTAAGCAACGATGTTAGTCAAATGCAGATATTAGAGAATTTAAGGAATACTGGACTGAAAAGTTTGGCATGATTAAGAAGGATAATAGAGCGTTATACATTTTCTGTTCTGACACAGTTGTTTGTAGGACTTCTTCTGTAAAGAGACATTTTGAAAGTGTTCATAAGAACTTAAACAATAAAACTGAGGAGGAACAAAGAATTAATTTCTCGTGAACTGAGCAAGACAAAAAAAACAGGCTGAAACTTTTATGAACTTTATTTCAGGTAGGCCCAGTTCCAACTTAGTTGCTAGTAGTTTTGAGGTTTCAAAAGTTATTGCCCAACATAGAAAGCCTCTCAGTGATGGGGAGTATATTAAAGAAGCTTGGCTAGAATGTGCACCCTTTCCTTTTTGACAACTTTTCGGAAAAGGAAAAGATTATTCAGCGCATTAAAGATTTGTCTGAGTAGGAAAACAGTTAAGGATAGGATACTAAGTTGGAAAGGAATACAGAGCTGAACAATTGACTAAAGATTTCATGCAAGTTTTTTTCTATTTGTGTTGATGAAAGTACGGACATTACATCTAGCTAGACTAGCCATAATTTCTCGATTTTGTAGGGGTGATGAAGTATGTGAAGAGATGGTTGCTCTTGCATCACTATCCAGGAATGGGCACTTGTGATACATTTTAGATTAGGTACAGAAGGACTTGATTCACTTCCTCCACAAAAGTATGGTAGTCCTATAACTTTGTTGAAATTATTTCTTGCATTATCTGTAATTGCCTCTACAATATCATCCTTACTGAAACATGCCGTGCTGCTGACAGGCACTTGTGCATGAGCCATTTTTACCAAGGTTTATTTGCGACACAAGATCAAAGATAACGTGGTTTTACTCTCTGAACCTATATATATATATATATATATATATATATATATATATATATATATATATATATATATATATATATATATATATATATATATATATATATATGTCTTTAATTTCACGATTCCTTGCAATCTATTAATCCATCCAACAATTTATACAATGTTGCAATAAATCAATGTTGCAATAAATCAATGTTGCAATAAATCAATGTTGGAATAATCAATGTTGGAATAATCAATGTTGCAATAAATCAATGTTGCAATAAATCCCACCGCTGCCACCAATTTCGTCGCTGGTTATTGCAACGTTTTCGTGTTCTGTTAGTCAACTTATACTTTGGTCACGGGGTTACAGAACACTAATTTATAAAATGACTCATTAAAAATCTTTCCTTTTTCTATATTTTAATTAACAGATAATCTTTCCTTGCTCCTTCTGTTACATAATAACATCATCTTATCTCTTTGCTTTGACACATATAATCAGGCACATAAGTAATTCCTCTAGGAGCTATAACATATTCATAATTGTGGAGCAACACAATATAAGTAATTATGGAGCAACATATGATAATTAATTATGGAACATATAATAAGTAATTTGTGAACAACATATAATACGTAATCATGGAGCAACTCATAATAAAGTTAATCAAAAGGCATACACATTATACATCATAAATCCTACATAAAATATCCTTGCACTAAACATCCTAAGGCTGCTTTTAAGACTGCGTTAGAAGAGAGCTTCCACTTACCCCAAATATTAGTAGCCCCATTGTGAGCTGAGTTGTATGAACCTCCTCAGGGGTGAGCCAGAGTCTATCTGCCTCTAATGCAGTCTCTCTGATTTTCAAAATCTTGGCAGTTACCTATTTTCTCCAGTCACAGCGACCGTGAGTTCCTAACTTTCAAAATGTAAGGCTATGTCTCTTAAGCAATTTTCATAAAGTTCTGTCTCTTTCGATTCCATAAAGTTTAGTTCTACAACGGCTGGCACTCCACCGACTTTTCCCTTGTGCCTTTCCTTACCGTTCGTCAAAGGCACTTGAAACTTTCACTTTCTCCCCTCCGTGCCCAACATCTGGTTTTATGGCTAAGGGGTCCCTCTGGCACCCTCTGACCCTCTCTGTTTATCTCTGTTTATCCTCTGTACAACACAACTTTGTGTGTCGACTCACGACAGTTTGACTGACGCACACCGTGCTTCAAGACTGACCTTTGCTGAGCAGCAAGCCAACAGGGGACTGGATTTTTAGTCACGGGTAATATTCTGTGACGAAAAAACATTCCGGTCCTCTGATCATGGCAAAGCACGGGTGTGGAGGATGGATAACACCAGGTAATGATCTCTAAGTAGACTTTACATTCTCTTATTCAGTACCGCATGTATAGCAACGCTATTTATCTTCCTGGGGGAAATCATCTTTTTTTTTTTCCTTGGTAGATGATAAATCTATTTTACAGCTTACTTATATCACAATCATTCATATTTTTGCAGATATGAGCCCCGCAACATCTGCCAGGAGACAAGCAGCGGCCACGTCACCTGCAACATGTTTGGATGGATTTCCATGCATGGAGTGGGTGACGTGGTGAAGATTGAAGGGAGGTTCACCGCTGAAAAGTATGTGGACCTACTCGAGAACTTCTTTCTCCATTCTCTCCGAGAACGAAATGTCCACGCTCAACCTGGGCTCATCATATTCGTTCAGGACCGCAGCCCTATCCATATGGCGAGGGTAGTGAAGGAGTGGTTCGCAGGTCAAGATGACCTGGTGCTACTTGAATGGCCAAGTAAGGGATGTGACCTCAATCCCATAGAACACGTCTGGTCATATATGGTCAACGGATGGGAATCCGAAAAGGAAAAAAGACCTCACGAGCTAGAGGCCCATATCAAGAGGGACTGGGAGTCTCCGTCAAAAACCACACACAATAGAACATTTTGTTTCATCGATGCCTAAAAGGCTGCAGGAGGTTCGGGAAAGGGAGGGTGGCTGGACCCATTATTAATATAAGGAATTGTGGCTGGACATACTACTATAACTTTATTGATGAACGTTTATTGTTATCCATCTTTTAAAGAAAATCGAATTAGTTATTGAGCGTGAGAAAGAAAGAGAGAGAGAGAGAGAGAGAGAGAGAGAGAGAGAGAGAGAGAGAGAGAGAGAGAGAGAGAGAGAGAGAGAGAGAGAGAGAGAGAAAAAAAAAAAGTGAGAAAAAAAATTCACACACATTTTCCCTCCTCCCTTCCTTCCCTCAGGTAGTTAATTGGAAGATAAAGAAAGGTTAAGTCAAAGGAGGTCTCTCTCTCTCTCTCTCTCTCTCTCTCTCTCTCTCTCTCTCTCTCTCTCTCTCTCTCTGAATAATTCGAACATAATTTTTTATTTATCAAAAAGCAAACAATCTCCAGCGTCCAAAAGCAAACACACACACGATACCGGGACAGACAACAGAGACCGGACACCATTAGTGGAGCACAACTCCGCAAGTGCCACCACCCACACCAACATCATAGCGAACACCGGCTCCCACTTCGACACTTTCCTCAACCTCGCCCATTCCACACCCCTCACCATCTTGGGTGCCCCCATCCACCCTCAAGGCTATGAAGCAGCAATATCCCACATCGATGAGATCACAGGACGACTCATCGACAGGACAGCCAACATCGGCAGCCACGCGGCCCTGTTCTTCCTCTCGATACGCAGCAGTTTCCAGAGCCACATACCTGCTCAGAGCTGCACCTGCTTACATCGCCGATGCTCCATTGCGGGCCATCGACGACCGGATGCGGGAGGCAATTACGCGCAGCTGTAATGTGCATCTCTCCGACGACTCCTGGACACAAGCTTCTCTGCCACTGCGTCTAGGGGGTCTGGGAACGAGACGGTTGACAGATGTGGCACTGCCTGCCTACATATACTCCGTGGAAGAATCGCGCGAATTGGTCCGTACCATCAACCGCCAACCCAACGGCGACAGACCTCTCCGCCTGACTTCAGCCATGGAGTCCTTCACCAGGAACCAGTGCCCCCACTTCGACCTAGATCTTCCCCTCACACAGCGGACCCTGGACGAGGAAGCCTCGAAACACCGCCTCAACACCTTGCTGGCACAAGCCAACCAGGTGAATCGGGCGCGTCTCCTCGCCGCTGTTGTACCTCACAGTGGGGCTTGGCTCTCAGCCGTCCCCGTGGAATGCCTCGGACTACTCCTCCCCGATGACGCAGTCCGCATTGGAGTCGCGTTACGGCTGGGCATCAGCATCCAGCAAACCCATCGCTGTCGCTGCGGGACAACTACAGACGCTTACGGCTATCACAGCCTCTCCTGTCCCCGCAACCCCGGCCGCCAGCCCCGCCACACGGCCCTCAACGACCTGATCTACAGGGCTCTAGCAGCAGCCGGCTTGTCAGCCATTTTAGAACCACGTGGTCTGGACCGAGGTGACGGACGTCGACCTGATGGAGTCAGTCTTCCCCTTCAGGCGAGGTAGGATGCTGATGTGGGACGCTACATGCGTCAACACATACGCCAGCACCCACCTTCTGGACTGTGCTTCCACCGCAGGCGCAGCCACCCGAGCCGCTGAGAACCACAAATGTCAACGCTACGCGGCCCTCGTCCTGCGTTACGACTTCACGCCCCTCGCCGTGGAAACAAGCGGGGTGATGGGACCGGCCTTCAACGACCTTCTTCAGGACATCGGAAGGCGGGTCAGCCGGCGTAGTGGAGAGCCCCGCGAGACAGCCTGGCTGAGGCAGCGCGTCAGCCTCGCCGTGATACTTGGCAACGCCGCGGCAATCTGCGGTGTGTAGGGTGGGAACGTGCTCCCCGAGGACACGCGCACCTTTGTGTGTGTGTGTGTGTGTGTGTGTGTGTGTGGTGTGGTGTGTGTGTGTGTGTGTGGGTGGGTAGTACGTCACAGCAGCTTGCAGAAAAGCCGGGGGCGGCTGCCATCACACCTTGTGATGCCAAAAAAATAAACATTGGTGGAAACGTATCTATTAAAACACACACACACACACACACACACACACACACTAATATATATATTTTAGATATGTATTATTAATTTATTTTGATCCGTATTTTCAACAAGGAAATTATACAGTTATTGAGCGTGAGAAAGAAAGAAAGAAAGAGAGAGAGAGAGAAAGAAAGAAAGAGAGAGAGAGAGAGAGAGAGAGAGAGAGAGAGAGAGAGAGAGAGAGAGAGAGAGAGAGAGAGAGAGAGAGAGAGAGAGAGAGAATGTATTATAAATTTATTTTTATCCACATTTTAAACAAGGAAATTATATACTTGTTGAGAGAGAGAGAGAGAGAGAGAGAGAGAGAGAGAGAGAGAGAGAGAGAGAGAGAGACAGAGAGAGACAGAGAGAGACAGAGACAGACAGACAGACAGAGAGAGAGAGAGAGAGAGAAGAAAAAGAAGAAAAAGAAGAAAGAGGTTGGAGGGAAGGAGGGAGGGAAGGAGGGAAGGAAGTCAGTAAGGGATTAAGGAATTAACACCTCTCGGCCTGGGTGTCCAAGGGGGAATGGAGGCTATAGTACGTCCTGGTGCTGAAGGGGTTTAAGCTCTACGAAGCTAAAGAGGTCACAAGAAGTTTATCTTGTTGCCATGGCGTATTAATTAAACTCACTTTACTATCTAAATTTAAAGCATCTTCACCTTCGAAAGCTAAAGAAAAATAAGAATCCTTATGCTTTCCCCTTCTCTCCATTGACGGCCGTAATATAACCAGTAAAATCAACAATCCCCCCCGAAGTCCCAGTAATGAACACATGTTCAGACGATCTGACTCGTCTGTCTGTCTGTCTCTGTCTCTGTCTCTCTCTCTCTGTCTCTCTCTCTCTCTCTCTCTCTCTCTCTCTCTCTCTCTCTCTCTCTCTCTCTCTCTCTCTCTCTCTCTCTCTCGCGCGCGCGCGCGATTCGTAGCGTTTCTCACACTTGCTCACTTGCCTCCTCTCTGAGAAGGTCAGTACTACTCCATCTCTAAATTAAAATTATTACCCTTATAATCTATAACTTTATGAAACTAAATATCACTAAGTAATAGTCTTAATCCTTAAATTCACACTTACTCGCTCGCCTCCTCTCTGAGAACAGACCTGACATAAGCAAGACGTCACTATGTGCTCAACGCCACAACACACCACACAAACATGCATAAACTTACTCTCTTTCCTTCCTCTTCTAAAACCTTCATGTTTTAAATATGATAGCATTAATATCAGTGTGCTCGAGTATGTCCTTGATGACCACATAGCTTAGTGTGATATAATGTAACATGAAATGTACCTTCAATAAGACTGGACGCTTACCCAAAATATTGGCTTATTTAACTTATTGATTGGTATTAGAATAAACGTACGTATCATTTTACTACAAAGTTGATCTAAAAAAAAAAAAAAAAAAAAAAAAATTGTGCTATAATATTAACAGGAAAATAAATAATCCTTTAAATACTTGCATTTCACTGGAGGTAGGCTAATTCATTTATCATCACTCTGTGCACTTCACAACGATAACGTAACCCGTTATCATTGCCATTCATTGGAGTTACTCATTATATTTTCTTTTGACTTACTTTTATTCTTCCTCCTCTTTCATGTATATCAATATCTCATTTATTTTTATTTCCTGCCCTTTACAGATTATACAGAATGTCACGACCACCAGCTAAGCAACGATGTTAGTCAAATGCAGATATTAGAGAATTTAAGGAATACTGGACTGAAAAGTTTGGCATGATTAAGAAGGATAATAGAGCGTTATACATTTTCTGTTCTGACACAGTTGTTTGTAGGACTTCTTCTGTAAAGAGACATTTTGAAAGTGTTCATAAGAACTTAAACAATAAAACTGAGGAGGAACAAAGAGAATTAATTTCTCGTGAACTGAACAAGACAAAAACACAGGCTGAAACTTTTATGAACTTTATTTCAGGTAGGCCTAGTTCCAACTTAATTGCTGGTAGTTTTGAGGTTTCAAAAGTCATTGCCCAACATGGATAGCCTCTCAGTGATGGGGAGTATATTAAAGAAGCTTGGCTAGAATGTGCACCTTTCCTTTTTGACAACTTTTCGGAAAAGGAAAAGATTATTCAGCGCATTAAAGATTTGTCTGTGAGTAGGAAAACAGTTAAGGATAGGATACTAAGTTGGAAAGGAATACAGCTGAACAATTGACTAAAGATTTGTCTTCATGCAAGTTTTTTTCTATTTGTGTTGATGAAAGTACGGACATTACATCTAGCTAGGCTAGCCATAATTTCTCGATTTTGTAGGGGTAATAAAGTATGTGAAGAGACGGTTGCTCTTGCATCACTACCTGAGCGTACTACCGGGGCTGAAATATGTAAAACTGTTGTGAAAGAATTATCTACTCGACAAATTGACATTGCAAAAGTAGTATCCGCCACAACAAATGGTGCCCCAAATATGACTGGTGAGAAGGTAGGATTTGTAAATTTGTTTGCAAAAAATGTTGGTCATCTACTGATTGGTTTTCATTGCATCATACATGAGGAGGCTTTATGTGCAAAAGCTGGCCTAAAGGAACTGCAGAAAGTGATGCAAACAGTTACCAAGATTGTTAATTACTAAACTTGCAAATGTTTTCATGGATAGACATGGATGATTTTGAAATGCAGTTGATTGAATTTCAAAGTAGCTCAATTTGGAAGCAGAAATTTGTTGACCTTAGAGTTGACTTGGAAAATATTGAAAAGGAGAGATTAGAGATGGGAGTAACAAAGAGAAATGCGGAAAACGAAGTATTAAGGACTTGGAATACTAATCCAGAAAATTATGTCTGTTTAAAAAACCTTGCAACAGCATTACTAACCATGTTTTCGTCTACATATGCTTACGAATCTTTGTTCTCAATGATGAACTTTGTAAAGTCTCGTAACAGGAGTAACATGACGGATGAAACTAGTAGTGCATGCATATCTCTCAAGGTTACTAAATATAAACCCGATATAAAATCTGTCATCAGTGATGCAGCAGCAGAAGTCTCACTGACAGTATATAAAACGAGTCAATAAGTTTTCTTTAATAGAAAACATTAGATGAAACTAAACAAAGTCACAAAAAAATTCAAGGCTGTTGAAATGTAGTTCTGAAGGTTAAATATATCTTCTCTTTTTTTGATACTCTTTTTTTGATACTGTTTTTGCTGCTCTGAGGTAATTTATTTTTTATTTTATCGTTTAAAAAGTTTTTTTAAATACTTAAAGTCTTAAAGATATCAAATATGTTCTCAAAAACAAAAAAAAAAGGTTGGCACGTGGAAAAAGTTTGTGTCAGAGGGCTGATTTTGGCACGCACTCTCAAAAAGGTTGCCCACCACTGTTCTAGAGGTAATGAGTGACCTTGACTTCTTCAAGCATCTTCGTCTTACAAGAAAATCATTTCTCATGGCTTTGGACTTCATCCACGATGCTTATGCAGAAACACCTTCTGGTACCATCCTTTTCCTGGGTCCAAGGAAAGCACTTTACCTCACCTTGCGGTATCTCGGAACAGTCAACATACCGTGAGATTTCAGAATTATTTGGAGTTTATGACAACAGTGTGCAAAAGATAATAGAGGTTTTGTGTAGAGCTGGACAGAAAGTAATTGTGTGGGTAGCAATTGAGAGAATACCTCAAATTAGCCATGAATTCCGATCTTTGGGAAGAATTCCTGGAGTGATAGGAGCTGTGGATGGATGCCA
>JAXIVD010000444.1:72500-77500 GCA_036785275.1 Cancer borealis
TCTTTTAGGGTGTGTGGTTTCTACATCTGTAGAAGTGTGTGGCGAGAGGCGAGAATTGGAGTGTGTTTTGTGTCAGCTGTATGCGACGAGACATGGAAGAGGCTTGCATCTCTTGTGTTAGAAGGGAGGCAAGGAATGCGACGAGCAAGAGAAGGGAAGTGTTAGAGACATGTCTACGTGACATGTTTGTGGGTTACGCCTTTATGTTTGGCGACCACGTGTCACGTGGCCAAGACCAGACGTGGAGGTAGAGAGAGGAAATGCGCGGGAAGTGTATCTCAAGGTCACGTAGCCAGGCGTGGCAGGAGGGAAGACGAGTGAGTGTACAGTGAGTTGCCAGCGAGTCTTACTGATTCTTTCACTTTAATTTCAGTTCTTCTCATTCTCCTAATTTTCCTAACTTTCCTTCTTTCTTCTTTGTGTTGCAAGGTATCCTATCTTGTAGACAATTCCTTTCTGCTTCCTCTGGTATGTTTGTTGTTGTCCTGCGTCGTCTCTGTGGCCTGTGGTGATTTTGTGAAAGAGATAAGTTATTAGGCTATAGCGGACTGGAGGAGGGCGCGGTGCTAGACATGTGGTACGATTTGGCATCTCTGCCTGGGTAGATGGAAGCTGAGTGCAGTGAGGGATTCAGTTACCCGCTAGCCGTCACCAAAAATACCTCGCGCTCTGAGCTCCCCACAAATTGGCATTATTTTGTCTGTAACCTCCTCATATTTAAGGGAGTAGGTTATTCGACTGGCCTGTTAGATAAGGGGTATATTTGTGTAGCTAGACAGTAAGGCCCTGTCTGTAGAGGAAACGGTTACAAGCCAGAGCACTGAGACGAGTGTGGTGACAGTATAATTAACATCTAGCTAGCGGTGAACTCCACCTAGGGATATTGTGAGGCTTTTGAGTCTTGGGGAAGTAGTTTCGGCGTTGTCTGCGTTTCGGCGTTGTCTGCGTTTGTCGGCGTTGTCTTCGTTGTCCTCATTGTGAGAGAGAGAGAGAGAGAGAGAGAGAGAGAGAGAGAGAGAGAGAGAGAGAGAGAGAGAGAGAGCCTATCATCTGGGGCCTCGTGTGATAACACAGACGAGGAGTAATCCCGTCTTAGTGTTAATTAATTACGACTCATATAACGCACTGTACGGAGTCCCCTCGCGGGAGGCTACTTTGCAGGGTGTTAGTTGAGTCGAGAGGAGATATTGTTCAACCAGAAGTGGGTGGAAAGACACCTTGTGGGCGGTATTCTGGTTGGAGCGATAGCTCCTTGTCTAGGCACTGTAATCTTGTGCTCACTGTAAGTCTCTTTAGAATGTAAGGAGGAGAAGGTGGTTACTACTGGGAGATTCCTTGTTCTTTGGAGGGTTAAAAGAACTGGCGACCTCTTAACGTTAACGGGGTGGCTGTAGGTGCTGTGTTTTGGGGCTAAGAGTGCATAGGTTCCTTAACCAGGCACTTCTTGTTTAAAGTCTATTGTCCAGCCACCGGCGGGTGGCCCTCGGAGTGACTAGTCCTACAGGATAGTCGACTTTCCTTGTCCTTTGGTGGGTTTAAAGGACGTATAAACATCAGCACTACAGTTCGTACACGCCCGTAATGTGGTTGTGACTGGGTTGTTCATAAGTGGACACCCGGCACTAGGGCATAAGAACCGTGTCCGTTACGGTGTGACCGTAACAATATATATATATATATATATATATATATATATATATATATATATATATATATATATATATATATATATATATATATGTATAATTATGTGTATATATATATATATATATATATATATATATATATATATATATATATATATATATATGTATAATTATGTGTGTGTGTGTATATATATATATATATATATATATATATATATATATATATATATATATATATACAAACACACACACACACACACGCGCACACACACACACACACATACACACACACACACACACACACATCCTCCTACTTGTTCAAATCCTTCTTTATGAGCACTTCCTCCATGCATATACTTCTTACTCTATTCTTCCATCTTACAACTGGCCATCCTCTCCTCCTAGGACATTCAGTTTCAATTATACTCTTTCTTTACAAACTATTCCAAGAAAGTAAGACAAGAAAAATATCAAGAAAGTAAAACACAAACTGGTGCTGTGATTGGTGAAATTTCCTCCCGACAGAAGAGATGCTCACCAATCACACCGCCAGATAGCAGTAGTTTTACTTTCTTGGCCATTTTTGACCACCTACTGTTTTACTTATTGTTATACATTACATATTAAAGGAATCAGGGCAGTATGCCAATTTTAAAAAATTCAATGAGACAAAATTTAGGGAGTAATAATGAGTTGAAACAAGAAAAAGTGAGACAAAATGTTTATACACTATTTTATTTTCCTTCAATTATCTCCATATAGGTAAAGTCTTACTGTAATTATTTTATATTCATGATATACTGCAAACTACCATGAACACGATGGTAGGCTCAGTTTTCCTCAGTATCAACTGGTAGCTTGGTAATACACGGTAAGAGTACAACATTCTAATGCATTGAAAACTTGAGAATCAGCCTACTCTTGTGACGTCATTCACTTGGAACCCAGAGCCCAATAGTATAAAGGATGCCTTGGATCTACTCGTGGCCTATAGGTTGTGAGTTTAAGCTTCCTTTCTCTCAGAATCCATCACTTTACTTTTCCTAGTATTCTCTTTAGCTTGCTTATCGTAGATACATTTTAACTTTCATCCAACTCTCTGAAGATCCTCTTCACCCTCTGCAAACAACACAGTATCACCTGCACTTAGTTTTATTTCTCTCTACACCCATTCATAAAAGTATCAACAGTCATGGCGACATCACACATCGGAGAAATTTTCCTGTTTTTTATTTATATATTTTTCTTTTTTATAATTACCAGCGAGAAAGACAACTCACGGCTGAATACCAATGTGATGCCGAGAACATCTTTACTTTACTATTTAACAAATGTAATACGGAGGAAATAAAAGTATCTTACCACTGAAAAAAAAAACTGTTATAAGGTACTTTTCCTTGGTAACAGTCAACAGTGGGAAAAAGTATCATCATTTAGAAACTTACCTTTTAACACCCGAGCAGTGTCTACAGGAAACGATTGAGTCATCCTGACGTGATGATACGCATAATATTTGAGAGATTGGGAACGTTATGAAATGACTATAAAATTTTGGTAACGGACATTATTTTTTTCATTAATCCACCTAGCCCTCTTTCGGTATATTACGCTTATTACATATTGCATAGCACACACACACACACACACACACACACACACACACACACACACACACACACACACACACACACCGCTGCCAGAGGGTAATGGCTGACGATCATGAGTCCAGAGCGTGACAAGGGAGACAGCATGAGTTTACTGTTTTAGCTTCTCATCTGTTCAGTAGTTTCCGATAAGACGTGGGAGTGGCGCCTTGTACATGACACCTGTTCCCAGTCCTATCCCCGCCACGTGACGCACTCTCCTCCCTGCACCCATGACCCCGCCTCAAGCAGACACACAACCCATATATGGATCTTGGTAGCCATACTATAAAGCGGCTGAGCGAAACATCATTATTCAGTACAACCTCCTGCGGTGTACAGGTAAGGTGTGTGTGTGTGTGTGTGTGTGTGTGTGTGTGTGTGTGTGTGTGTGTGTGTGTGTGTGTGTGTATCACTGTCATACATACTGCCTTTGTTATTTTCTGTTATTCATTTATTGTGAAGTAACAGAGGCTGATAAAAGGAACTTATTATAAAGAATGATGATGATTATAGTATCGTTTATTACATTTATTTTTCCACGTTTCATATAGTTTCATCATGAAATTACCAGCAGTTTTGCAAAGTTTCTTCTATTTCGGTGCAGAACTTCCATCAATCTAACAAATTTATTTTCTACAATGACAGCTCCAATAAAGATGGGATACAGGATTCATTGAAAATATGAATAATGTGTATATATTTTTTTTTTCAGTCTTTCATTGCATTTTCAGCAGCTTCTTGTTTTTTTTTAACATAATCCTGTCTTTCCACCACACAGCAGCTTATTCCAACATCATAGAGGTGCTTCTATTTGAAAACTGGCCTTGACTATGAAATATTGGGATTATATTATATTATTGTCTGTTTAATTGGAGTTTTATCTAATTTTATTAACCCTAATTTTTCCATTACTATTATAATGTTTAGTATCAATTTCTTATAGCATTTGATGTGCGGCGCTATACGATCTTAAAACATGTAATCCATCACTCTTCATTCCTCACTCATCACCCTGACAGGTTATGATGATGAAGGTGCTATCTCTACTTCTGCTCGTCTCCGCGGCCCTTGCTGCTGGTAAGTCTCCTCGCCAGTTTTTGTATTCTGAGAGGATATTGCAGAGTGTATACGTAAAACACTCATACTGCCATCACACCGTCATCATCACCTGCCATCCTTGCTGTGTTCTTAAACTTTTCTTTATGACAATTGAGTGCCAAAGTATAGCAGAGATAAATCAATATTCATGTTTATCAACTTAGTACACTGCATCTTTTCTGACTGTGGCTCTGATCTCCTCCTGCCATTGTCTTGTCTTCCCTTCTCCAACAGACGTGCTGGAACCCACCTCATGTACTGAGTTCCCGTGTCTCATCTTTAACGAACAGTTCGACACTCTGGACCATGACACCTGGGAACACGAAATCACCATGGCCGGCGGTGGGGTAGGTCTTGCCAATTGTTATTTAGTACTCTTAAACATAGTATGCATGTATATCCATTCTTCTTACGAGTAATTAGATTTGTTATATAGGTTCGAGTTTGTCTGTCAGCCCGTTTGTCATTTATTCACTTTCTTATCTCTCTCTCTCTCTCTCTCTCTCTCTCTCTCTCTCTCTCTCTCTCTCTCTCTCTCTCGTGTGTGTGTGTGTGTATGTGTGTGTGTGTGTGTGTGTGTGTGTGTGTGTGTGTGTGTGTGAGAGAGAGA
>JAXIVD010000444.1:80000-107500 GCA_036785275.1 Cancer borealis
GTAATGATGAGTTTGGTTCCCTGAGCAACAAGGTGGCCGGCACCACCCTTCACTGGGGACCATTCTGGCCGCTCAACTTCTACGAAAAGACAGCTGTTGTTTAGTAAGTACAGATCCTTTCCACCTACGCAGAATATAACACACTGCCACCTCATAGTAACAAGCGTAGCGTCGCTGCTTTGCTTTACATAACAAGACAAGGTTGAAATTATATCAATAAGAAATTACAAATATGCCGACAGGGAGCTAGGATGTGTGGGGAAGAATGAGGAAGGAAGGATAGGGAGTGGAGACTGAGTGAAGATGAAGGGAATGCAGTGAGGCTACAGAGCGAGGAGGAAGGTAAAGTTATGGGGCGGCAGGCAGACAATGGGGATAGCTGTATGGAAGCGTGAAGGGGAATGGTGGGAATCATTATTATCCTTGTGCCAACAGACTATACATGGTTTCAGGTTGCCAAATTATTTTCACATTATTGTTATTTTTCTTCGTTTTATTATTATCAATATTATCATCAGCTTTGCTGCTACAACCACTATAATTATCATTACTACTATTACTACTGTTACTAAGTCTGCTGTGGTTGCTGCTACCACTACAACAACAACACCAACTGCTATAATTAACGTCATTATCTTGTTCCATAGTACCGCCAACGAGGGTTCATTCGCTGACGACTTCCACGTCTGGCGTATCGATTGGAACAAGGATGGATTCAAGTAAGTCAAACACACACACACACACACACACACACACACACACACACACACACACACACACGTATAACAATGGCCACCAGTGTTGTTATGTGATGTCGATTATTATGATGGCAAGATAAAGCAAATATTATCCTTGTGGCAATCTATAAGTAAGATTTCCTACACTTCTTGGGTAAGCTGACGGGGACATGGGAGGGAGAAGTGCAAATTAAAGTTTACGAAGACATGGGGAACAGGAGGAGATTATGCATGTAGATTGGCACGAGGAGGGAAAGCAGTAGACCAAGGGATATAGAGGAATGTTTAATGGCACGAAAACTAGGAGATAGGAGATAATTAAGTAAAGATGAGAGAGAGAGAGAGAGAGAGAGAGAGAGAGAGAGAGAGAGAGAGAGAGAGAGAGAGAGAGAGAGAGAGAGAGAGAGAGAGAGAAAGAGGAGCAGCAGGAGCACGGCAAGGAAGGACGTGACTGAACACAATGGCCTTTTCTCTCTCAGGGTGTATGTGGACGATGAACTCAAGTACACCATCGACCCAGGCACCTCCTTCTGGGATTACGCCGGCCTGGGCGATCCTCTGGACAATCCTTGGATATCGGGCGAGAAGATGGCACCTTTTGATCAGAAGGTTAACTTTTGCCACTCTTACTTCTATAGTGATCTTATGCTAGAATCTAATTAGTCGCTAGAAATTACAGTTCCACGGTTGGATATTCCTCAATCATGATATACCCTTCCTAGTGTTCCTATAGAGAACCCATCATATGCACCTTTTTCACTACTGCATCCCAACAGTTCTACTTCATCATCAACCTTGCTGTGGGCGGCACTGGCGGCTTCTTCCCTGACGAGGTCGCAGAAAAGCCGTGGTCCGACACCTCGTCGCAAGCATCCCTCGACTTCTGGAACGATGTAAGTATCCCTAAATCCCAGCTCTCAAACATTATATAAAGACTTGCAGCCTACGTACACAACTCTTGAAGTAATGCATTATGTCCTAGCCTTAACATTGTCTTTCTCACACAGCGTGAAAACTGGCTGCCCACGTGGGAAAATGGCGAGGGCAAGATTAGCGAGAATGCAGCCCTAAAAGTGGATTACATAAAAGTGTGGAAGATGGATAGCATCGAACAATAAGTGAAGGAAGGAAGGCACACGCTTCTACAGCACTCCCTGACAACCATTTTACAGACGTGTAGTTAATTAGGTTCATGCCACCTGTTGCTCGACTTATTGGTAACTCTTCTTTTTGTTATGAAAGTCACATTTTGCATTCTTCCACGGTCACCATCCTTTAGCAAGTAGACCACCATTTCCATGCCATTAACTATATAATGTATCTACTCGATATATATACAGTTCATGATATAGGATTACATCGCATGTTGTTTAATTTCATAATAATGATCTATGATCTCTACCACCACAATTATATCATCTCTTACTCTCTGAGCAACACTTGGTTATTGTAGTACTTATTCTTAGTGAGTGTGTGTATACACAACACATGATTTGAAATAAAGACGAGCATTGTAACTAATTCTTATTCCCCCTCTTTTTTCTCACTACTACTATTACTATTACTACTGCTACTACTACTACTACTACTACTACTACTACTATTATTATTATTACTATAGCCTATCCCAAAAAAATTAGCGGCGCATGCTCCTCCTGTGGGTGGTAAGGGCTGGGCATTATCACATCGTGGCTGGTGATTGGTTCAAAGTGTCCAAGAGATGAAGGCAAAATGTCATAGACAATGAGACACCTGATAGCACCTCATTACTTTTTCAATAGTTAGTTGTATGCAGTCTTATACTTCAAAGAAAACACTAAAGTGTCATCGTGAATAAATTTGCTAATAGCAAGTACAAACAAGAATCCAATGAAATGCAATCTAGATCTCATCACCACATTTAATGACATCACACGACAACTTGACCAACGCGACATCAAACAAGTTGACGGTATCATACTTGATTTTGCCAAAGCCTTTGACAAAGTCACGCACAAAAGACTGACTTGTAAATTGAGATACTAATGTATCTCAGGACCAATTCTTCAATTGAGTCACTACATTTCTGACAGACAGGAGTCAACGTGTTCTTCTTGACGGTTCTTCCTCTGACGCTGTCCCTGTCTGTTCTGGTGTCCCTCAAGGCAGTGTTCTAGGCACCCTTCTTTTCTTATTTTATATTAATAATCTTCCCTTATCAACACCAAACTCTTCCAGTAAACTTTTTGCTGACGACTGTAGACTCCTTCAATAAGATCTAGACGCCCTCCAACAGTGGGAGCATAGACTCTATATGCTCAAAAGCCAACCGTTCACTGGGGAACTTAAGGAGAGATCTACATAGCTGTTCACAAGACATAAAACTTATAGTCATATGATTATATGATTTAAAAACAAAAATATGAATACATACTACGTTGATTGATGAATTCAAGACTCCTTATTGTTTGTATATGATAGGCTATCTTTGGCTGATTTTGTTTGTATAACCTAGCTCAGAGGTGCAGGTGGTTGTCTCGACGAGGGTCCCTCTTTTGTAGCCAGGTATTCACTCCTTAACCTCACAGTAACTCACAGGAGAGGAATCAAAGGTCACTTTTAGAGGTTGGATATATATCAACAACACAAAGATGGAATCACTGGTTGCTCAGCTTAGCTACTGCACGAATGCTTACAAAGATGGCTGTGAAAACTCGGAGATGGCGGAGTTCCTACCAGCCGTAGAATAGAACAAGCAGCGGTGAAGTAAGAGCGGCGGCGCTTGGGGCCAACAGGTGGTGACGGAAGACCGGTGCAGGCAAGGTCCAGCCCGACAGTACGGGTGAAGAGGCAGCAGGACTAGCCACCGCTGAAAGAGCAGTAGGTGTGTTAAGGACGTGGCTCAGTAACGACCAATGTAGCAAAAGAGGATGCAGGAGGAGAGGCCAAATGGAGGACAGTAGATGGCAAGATGTTAAGGCGTTCTCGAGTTCCCGCGTGTTCTGGCCCCAGCACTGCAGCCTACTCGGGGGGTCGACTCCGTTTTGAATTGAGACAAGGTAGTGAAGCATGACAAGAGCAACGAAACAATGGTCGAATTAGTAACAATTGAAATAAACCCTCCTCCCCTAATTACTTGAAAAGCGAAGCCGAGTTGAAACGAAACAAATAAAAGAAATATAGAACCTAACACTGGGAGGTAAACAGTACAAAGGAAGAACAGACAGCAACAGTCTTACTGGACCTAACGAAACGTAACGATCTATTACTTGACAGTTATCTATGGCTTGTTTCTATATGATAGGTTATCTATGGCCAATTTTGTTTGAATAAGATAGGTTATCTATGGCTGATTTTGTCTCTATATGATAGGCTATCTATTGCTGATTTTGTTTTTATGATACAAAATCAGCCATAGATAGCATATCATATAGAAACAAAATCAGTCGTAGATAGTTTATCTTATACAAACAAAATCAGTCACACACACCGGGACTAGTCTTTATTGGTTAATATCATAGTAATCATAAAATTGAATCTAGACTAGTGTTTCTCATGCAGTAAAACCTCTGTAGACCAATTTTTGTGAGATTTGAACCTTTGGAAATTATCATTAACTTTTCGTGGAATTTTTTTTTTTTAATCACGTTTTATTAAATAACTTGAAAAGTAGAAAGTTTACATAAAAAAATATATAGAAATGTAAGGAAAGAGCAAATAACGGCCACTCTTTTTGAGTCATAGTATAATGACAATGGAATGTAAATAATTGAGTAAATGTCACATTTATTTTTTTCTAGAAACATTACTCATTACTTTCTTCTTGATTGTCTCCAAAGCTATTGGAAATATTATTACACCATCTGATAGACCTTATCAAACTCTACAAATGTATCTCTACACCTATTTGCTCTAGGACTGACAGTTTTACAGTAAAATGACGTCAATGTTTTTGACATATATTTGGGTCGACATTTTTCGGGCCAAAAAATATAAAAAAATATTTGTCACAGAAACGTGAAAAATCATATGAATTAAAGTTGTACATATTCAATAGGCAATAACAAGTTGCATTGAGCCTGTTTTCTTGAATTTAGAATGATAACCAATATTAACATAAACCAATATATATTGTTATGGGCACGGTTCTTATGCCCCCGCGCCGGGTGCTGCTGCTGCACCACCCAGCCACGGTCACGCTACGGGCGTGTACGAGCTGTAGTGTGGCTACTTAACCGTCCCTTTTATCCACCCAAGGACAAGAAAAACTGACTGCCACTCTGGGCCAGTCCCTCCGAGGGCCACTCGCTGGTGGCTGGACAAACAGGCCAAACACAGGTGTACAGGGCTCACTTAACCTCTGCACCCTTAGCCAACACCGCACTTACAGCCACCCCGAAGCGAACAGAGATCGCCAGTCCTTTTTACCCTCCTAAGGACAAGGAAGCTCCCAGCAGTAACCCCCTTCTCCTCCTTACCTTCTAAAGAGGATTACAGTGAGCAATAGACTACAGTGCAAAGGCAAGGAGCTATTGCCCCACCGGGATACCACTAACAAGGTGTCGTTCCACCCACCCCTGGCCGAACAATAACTCCTCTCAGCTCACAAACACCCTGTAGAGTGTAGAGTTATATGAACTGTGAAACAGCTATACCCAGGTGGGGCGCACCGCGGCGCCTGGTAACCGCACTGTATGCCAGAGGCCCCAGGAGTTGGGCCGAAACAACGAAGACAACGCTGAAACTACTCCCATAGGACACAAATTCCTGACAGCAACCAGATCCTCCTTATAGGACTCCCTGAATAACTGAACCCTTGGACTGAGCTACAGACAGACGAACAGCCCCAGCCAACACACCTTCCCACGGACTCTGGCACTGTAACCTGTTCTACAAGGCAGGGCCTTTACTGCCAACTATGCAAACATACCCTGAACTAAGCCAGCCAGTCTCAAGCCCACTCCCTTTAATGTGACAAAGAGGTTACAAGACGAATAAGTGCCAAGTGTGGGAGCTCAAAGTGGTGCGTCTGATCTTCAAGGCTGCCTGCGTGTAACTGCCATCATCATCAGTGCCATGCCGATTGCCGAGGCATCATCGCTTTGTCACGTAGCCCTCCTCAGCAAAGGAGGGTTGCCAGTTTGCTACAACCTGCGCGGCCCTTTGTCTTGCCTCGTGGTCCCTAACTCTCATGGGCGGGGCTTGTCACAATATACATATTGGGTTAAATAGGGGAGATGATTTTTCAAACAACATACGGTAGCCCAAGCTGCTTCCTGCATGTTTGGGCCCAGGACTACTCTTTCGATGCTGGTGTAAGGTCCTGTCCACACTAGCGGGCAATGCCTGTGGGCACAAGTGCGCAGTTTGCCTGTTGAGGGGCTCATTGCTTGGACAAATGAGTAAAATGCCCGTGATGGTAGGTGAGCAATTTTACCAGGCACTGCCTGGCTCCAGTTTACCTTCTGCTCTTATGCTGTCCCTTATTATGGAATCCTGCTTTTCTATATATGTTTTTTCTTTGGCAAGAAGCTTATAGAATGTACTTTGGTCCATTCTCACATAGTTTGTGAAGTCAAGGATATTTCCAACTTGCAATTCACGAAAAATTGTAACAAGACTTCCTAATAGTTTTCTTTTACTTAGCCAGTCTTTACACCACTTCTTTTTCTCTACTTTGCCCTTTCTCTTTTCCAGGCACAGAGCAATGATTCTGGTACACAGTGCCAACTTCTTGCGGTCCTTCTTGCTTCACAGTCTGAGTCTTCCTCATTAGAGAACGGCTACACTGGCTGGCTGCCCAGCTGCCTGCCTCTGTGATTGGGTCAGGCAGGCTCTGCCGTGTGGACAGTTTCAGTGTGCCTGTGAGCTTTTCCCAGTGACAGGCACTGCCTGCTAGTGTGGACAGGGCCAAAGGGACCCCAAGTCGCATCCTGCATGAATTGCCTGGGACTATATAATGTTTTGACTGACGCCTTGTATAATCATAAGGACCCCTAAGTTGCGTCCCGCAGGTTATGGGTTAATATTATAGTAATCAATAAATTGAGCCCAGATTCGTGTTTCTCATGCAGTTGAACGTCAATAGACCAATTTTTTGTGAGATTTGAATCTGTGGAAATTGTCACGCAACAAAATGCTGTTAATTACGTTGATACAATAGGTACAGTACAGGTATCATAAGGGCAAACATTTTTATTTGAATACAAAAATATTAGTACACAGTTCCACACCAATGGGCATCATCTCAGAGCTGACCAGTACATACAAGGGTTGCACCATAGGGCACACTTGTAATTCTATATACCAGTACACCAGTCTTACATTCTGAACCTCACACATCATCACAAGCTTCATAACAGTCCAATGACAATTAATTTTAGATTTTCTTGTATGTGTCAAGGTCCGAAGTCCATTTTCAATGTATCAAGTTTGCTGTAATAACTACAAAACTGTAATTGAGGCTGTGAACAGGCAATGTGCTGGTGTGTGTACAGCATCACCTTATGTGAACAACTGAACGAGTGTTTTGACAGCTGTCCACGGAATAGGTTAAGCAAATATAACAATTTTGCCCCTGGGCCAAACTCCTATATTTGCCCATATACACAATGTATACAAGTATGATTAATGGACTAATGGTAATGTGACTATGAAGTGTTATAATGAACAAAGAGAATGAGTTAAGGAATTAAAAATTGAGAATCCCTTACCCAGAGAGTCGTCAGGGTACAAGTCATTATTAGTCTGAAACAGATGCATTACCAAGCTCTGCAACATAATGCAACATTGGGCAATAATATACATTGCTTGATTGCATATATGTGACAAGGTAATCTGTTTTTATTTTTAATCACAATGTTATGAAATTCACGATAAACTTATATGAGAATGCTACATAAAAATATTCTATATTACATCACATGACTGTTATTAACAAATAAATATGAATACATAAACAACAAGTTTACCATACAAATTCTAAAATGTCATGCTGTATTTTCTATGTCAGCAAGAGTAAAAGTTTGAGGTGAAGTCAAGCTATGTTTTTGTGAGTGTTGAGCCCACAATGTTAGTGTGATTTTACATCATTGTTACAGCACATCTTAGAACTGTAAGCTTCATATTGTTGGAAAATTGAAGAAATTTTTTAAAATTACAGGACAATCATTGAAAGAAAACAGAGATTATATTCAGATTCAACTGTTATATAAAAAAACAATGCATTATAAAGTGTAACTAATTCAACAGACCTACCCATACTAATGATCCCTTAAGTTGTTATGCATAATTAACACAGGTACTAATGTACACCATGTGTACAAGAAACCAGATTGGGCAAGACAATGTTTCAGGTAACATTAGTTTCACCCAGTAACAGGCAAATAAATAATGGCACACACTCACAATTTAACTGAATAACTTCACTACTTCATGACTATTCTGAGTACAAATCCCTGTATCATTTTAGAAGCAAGCAAAGTCTAACACCGTTATGTACACCAGAAGTGACCATCAGCTCTTTCACTGTACACGTGACACACCACCAAGAACTATTCTCAGCCCTTTACACACACTGGTGGAGACAGAAACCAGCTGACAAGGGCCATCAACTACACTCCCGTACCATCTAGGTTGCAAGAAAATGTCAATTTCAAAATAAGAGACACAACAATTCCTTGTTCTCAGTAATTCACAAAGAAGAAATTTATGAGCATAATTTCATACTTCTGTTCTAGCAGCAACAGTAGAAGATAAATTCACAAAGTTTCATAGTAAAGGGCCAATGTAATCCTTTCCAGCTCTCCCTCTTGCAAGTATCAATATCATTTACACCTTAATTCTTGTTGTATTTACTGGGAAAGTTTCAAGCAATAAACAGTTGAGATTAATGAGTATAGTATTTCTCCTCATTCCCACATGCATGAATCTGCCAACACACACCTGGGACACCAGGCACGTGCTGTGGAACACTGGAAACACTGAGGCTTGGTTGGAACTATAGAATACATGCAATACTGTCAATGAGAGAGGTGTGATTAGCCACACAGCAATCACCTCGACTAACTGGACAAACTGTAGCACTAAAAACCACTATAGTAAAGCCTGATATCTTACATTACCAGAAATCTTCTAAGAACTTGGCACAGCATTAATACAGTACATGAGTTTAATCCTTACTATATAGACCAACATGAGACATGAAAGTGATGCCCATGACATGTGACCTCATCATTACAGATCCCTACACAAGTAAAACCAGATAAATTCACCCTTGTGTGCATGTAATTCACCGTGGCCTTGAGGGTCACGCGCTAGACTCATGATCGCCAGCCATTACCCTCCCGGAGAGAGCTTAGAAGTCATTATAATCCGATCTATGGGTAAGGCTGTGACCTTTCACACACCACACACTCCATCCTCTTGCTCAAGGAGGACAAACTGCTCGACCACCAGTGAAAACTTTGCACCTTGAGCACGGCACGAAACTCAGCCTGCCAAGTGACAGGCCAGCCCGGGTTATCCACTGAGCTACCAAACAGTGTGTGTGTGTATACCTAGTTGTATGTGTGTGCATGCATGTATAAGTGTGTAAACATAAATCCTCATTGCTGTATGCAACTGCTTATCCTAAAGCTATCAGCTCAAAAATCCATGTTCCTTAATCAATTTTCTTATCCTTCACAAACTGCTGGTGTTGCACTTGAGGGTGAGAGAGATACTGTACTTCACAATACCCAAGAAAATAATTCCAGACAATGAAAAATCCTGATCGCATGTGCATAAACACAATGCTAATTTCAAGGCATTACATTAATGCAATGCTCATTTCAAGACATTAAAGAAAATCAAAGTTCTATACAACTTGTTCTTATCAATATTACAATTTTTGGATGATAAAATATAGGTGCATATGAAGATGTGCATTTGTGAGTGAGGAAAGACCGAGTCAATCCGTGATGCAAATTCGTTCTTTACATAATATGAAGACAATTCCTTCCTGTTGGGTTGTCGGGGATGGAGTGGCTAAGACAGGTGGCAAGAGTGTGGAGAACTATGTTGCTGCTGTAGACAGCGTTCAACTCATACTGCACTCAGGATAACACTTGACTGACTAGAATAGATATCTTAAATTGTGATGAGGAACATTTCTTATGTTCTTTTTATGTTCATCTGAATGCATCAGGTAACTCTCACACACCAGAAAATGTTTGTGTTATCTGCTACAATACATCATTATTTCCAGTAATTTACAATGAAGATTCTTATAATAGTGATTCAGTACTTTCATACTAGTACTGGTGCCATGAAAAGTAAAATTATGATTCTGGAAAGGATGAAATATGTCGTCGTAAGAGCATTAGTTGTGGAAAAACACATTATTAAGATAAGGAAAATGTACAAAAGGAAGTTAATTGTACTTCAAATACTTGCTGTCTGTATTGTGTAAACATGGTACAGTGGAACAGGAATACTGGAGAGATGAAGCCAGGACAGAAAATTAATTGGTGAGTTTGATAATTTCTCGAGGAGCAGACTGATTATTAGGAACATGAAGATTCTCCCGGACAATAATGCAATAAATACATCCTTCAAGTGGTTGTGAAGGAAGGAGGAATGGAAGATAAGAGAGAGGTGTCATATGATGGTAATGGAAATATAAGACTTAGGTAAGAATTGATGCAGAATGGATTAGGAATAACATGAGATAATATAAACAGATAGTGAATGAAGACAGATAGACTGCTCAAGAAAATGGTTAGCAGTGAAATAATGTGTATAGTGTGACCTCTTTTAGCATAAGAGGAAATATCAAGCAACACATTATAAAAGGACAGAGACGATGAGCAACACAGCACAACTTAAAGCAACACATGAACAGGACATTATAAGGTGCGTACATGAGGTTATGAGAATATGATATAAAAATTAATAGTGATGATAAGATGATAGTGAATTTTTCTTGCTCTCCCTGCCCTGTGTTCTGTATTTCACCCATAATTTCTTTCCTATCAAAGTATTAGTGCAAGACTGAATTTGGAAAACTTAAATAACACAAACCCAACACATAATCTTAAGAAACATTCCCCAAGTTGGAATAATGACACTCATAAAAATTAACACTCATTGACAATTGAACTTCCTGAAATTATAGGTGCAAATAATAAGTTCTTAGATCATGGTTTGGTCTCATGAGTGGTATAATAAATGTGGTATATAATGATTGGGTCTAAAACACTGATATCTTCATTATAGACGTAATACTGAGTGAGTCTTTAACTTGAGTTGGTTAAGACTGTTCATAAGAGTAATGATCACAATCTATCTTTGTTATACATAATTGCATCTTCAAATTCATGGGTCAAACAGATGTATCTTCCATATTCAATCCCCTCCATCTGCCACCAACTAGATGTATGTACATATAAGATTTAGTAAAGAGTCAAGAGTTAAAGGAAGGAAGCTGCGAGTCACAGTACATAGAAATTGGATGTTTATTTGCAGAAAAAAAGTGTCTCTGCATGTCTCCAATATAAATCTCATGTAAATCTGAATCTAGTTTTGTAGTATTGATGTTAAGATTCTGTAAACTTATCCAACCCCTTGGTAATGACATAAGACAAAGGTGGTGTGTGAGAGTTAATAATGAATGCTCAAAAATTTTACACTGCTATAGAACATATACTACATATACAAACATCATTCCTCCATAATAAGCAAGTAACAAAGGAGTACAAAGGAAGAAGAGACAGCAAGTCCTGCTGGACTTAACCAGGCTGTCCTTGTGGCTACACTCTACTACTATAATATCTACATGTTAGAGATAGAAAGGACAGCAAAATAGAAGGCTCCTCCCCATCCACCCCTGCCTAAGCTGGCCGGAAGAGGAAGTGATACCATGTAGTATGGAAAAACTACCGAGTATACTCTTCATTGTGAGGAGCATTCAAAGTTGAGGGACCAGCATTGTGGGGAAAAAAAAAACTCATTGCACATGGTAAATTATCCCAAAGTAACATCACAGTACATTGTGTTTGAAGGACAACTTCGCAGCTTAATTGAACTTTTGTATTACTGTAGGCAGGGACCTTATCAAGATAATATTAAACGCGTTTTTCACAGATCTTCAGCTGCCTTAATAAACATACTTAGTATCATAATCTTGGAGGAATCTAGTCTGCATTTCAAAAGCAAAGTTGTAAGAAGTACACAACATAACAAAATACTTGTGAACATAAACAATTTTCATATACAACATAAAGCAACTACGTCAACTATATTGATGGATCCTGACAGCAATGTTTCCCAAAGTGTCTACAAAGAAATCTTTGTGCACACTGTCAAGCATGCTAAGGTATTATACACACTAGAACATAACAAGCTGCAAAATAAGAAAGTCACTTCAAATCATTTATAAATCCCCACAGCATTCAGGTCCTGAAGATTGAATATTAGACAAGTTCAAGATACCATATTTCTAACCTTAAAGTAACAGCAATGACTGAACATGAAAATAATTATGTACATATATGAATTTCATAAGCTCAAAGAGTTTCTATCAGCCACGTCCCAATCTCCATCCAATACTGATTGTCCCCTAGGTAAGTGTCCTTCAAAAACCATAGCTCAGGCAACACCATTTAGAAGCAGTGTGAAAGTTTGGAGTCTTCACCATGACTAGTTCACGGCTGGATATCCTGTTACTGATGTTCACTTCACCATATACAACTAATGTGTCCAATACAGACAGACGACTTTCATTATCTTTACTTCATTCAATAGTGTTCAAGTCATGGGATTTTTTTTTAATGAGCTCTAACACATTTCACTGTAGCAAAGCCTGCAAGACTACTTATTAACCTTACAGCCCTTATTAAATGTTGAAACAATTTACAGTTGCTCTATACAATAATTCATGATACTACATGAAATAATGGAGACCAGGTGGAAAGTATATGAATCTAGGATGGCAAAAATATTAAAGACAAAAGTGAATGAAATCCTTGCATAACGCATGTGCACGCACACTCACATACACACACACACACACACACACACACACACACACACACACACACACACACACACACACACACACACACACACACAGAAGTAGCAAACCAAGATTCATATCAATAGAAAAATTAAAAACAAACACATTTCTTTAAACATTTCAATAGGTAATATGAAACAAACGAAAAATGAAAAGTAATTACATACAGTACATACATACATACAAACAAACACACCATCTAACACAACTAAACTAAGTCAACTGCCATCATTTTAAGCCTCAAATCAACGGATGATCATAATATCAAAATATCTCACAGTATAAATAATATGTACAAATTCATAATACACTACACTCCATCCTCCCCACCACACTACAACACTACCTAACACCTTGGAGTGGATGCAACGCTAACACACACCTCCTCACCCTCACCCTCACCCACCCTCCCACCGCCCTCTGGGAACACTGGCAGGCAGGCACAACCACCCACCCGGGCCATGCTGGGCCAAGACTCTCACATCTTCTCATCATAGGGAGAGTCTGTTTTCTTGTACTTGGTGTACTGGGTATCATACTGTGCTGGAGGGTTGGATTCTTTAGGGACTATGGGAAAGCAGCACCACAATATGAAAGCAATAAATGCCACAAACGTCCCAATAAGTAGAATGAAGTCCTCAATGGTCTGTAGGGATGGAAATGTAAGAGATGTCCAGGTTACTTTCACATGACTGTCAAAGGTTAACGTTGATTAATTAAAGGTAAGCAGGTACTTGATCTAAGAACATGGGTTTAATAATACAGACATGTACAATATGATAAAAAAAATATCATTATCTAATCCTATCAAAATACAGTGGATCTTCAATTTCCCTAATCACGGAAAATTTGGACACAATATAAGAAAAAAAGTTTACATGAAATGCCAATTTTACACATGTATTGATTGGTTTGTTTTACCACAAGTTCAAGCTGTGTATGCTTATTTACATATCTTTTTCAGTGGCTATCTAACAATTTCAATTTTTGAGCCCTGACAATGTCTTTTGGCAGAACCAAGTACACTCAAACCTCGTTTTAACGGACTAAATGGGGAATCAACTTGTCCGCTACTTGGAAACGACCGTTGCTTGGTATTTGGTGGGGCAGACACCAGTGTTATTCATATGGTACACACATTTCATAATAAGATTGTCTATATATTATAAAGGCAATCTTATGAAATGCACTGATTGTTTCACTTACCTTACTTACCTATATGATTATAAATAAATGTGTATAACCTAGACATCACATATAATTAGAAAACAATACTGGCATCAAAATATATGGATGGATGGGTTTGTGTGTGTGTGTGTGTGTGTGTGTGTGTGTGTGTGTGTGTGTGTGTGTTGCTATACATGCTTACCGGTTCTTCTCCTAGGAGGATGGAATTGACGAGATATACAAAGTCGTCAAATGGAGTCATGACTGCTTGGTCCTCGGTCCAGACACCTCCTGCTGCAGGGTAAAGGTTCTTGTTAACTTCATTTTACTCTATTTTTTTAATATTTTCCAAAACATCGGTTCGTCAGCAGAAATTCTATTATGCTTTGTGATATTTGGTACTGAAGAGATTGATGATTCATGAGAATGCATAAAACTCCAATTTTATTTTGTTAACTGAATCTTAGATTAATAAATGTGACAAACATCAAGTTACGGAAGTGTCACTAAATGGCCGTCATGTATTCGTGAAATGGTATCTACATAAAAGTAGATGGGATGTATTACTATATGCAAAAAATGGTTTAGATTAATAAAACAGACATGGATATGTATTGTTCACTTTATGTTGAAATAGCATATAGACCTCTAAAGCAAAGGGAAGAAAATTATATAATGCTTTAAAATGAAATGAAATATAAGTATCAGAGATAAAAATGGGGAGCCAGTGGTCTAGTGGTTAGCATGCGAGGCAGACAAGCTCAGAGTCCCGAGTTCTAGTACCACGACAGGCCAAAGATCACCCACATGCTGCCATCAACAATATCCTCGACTGGGACTGCAATGTGAAATGCAACGAGTGAGCTGTGCGCTAACTGCCCTCGCCCGGGATGGAACTCGGGCCAGCAGATTCGTAGTCAGACGAGCTAATCACAGCACCATTGTGGCAAAAAATGTAAATTATTGCAGCCAACATTGGATTTTGATAGTTATGATAATCTCAAAAGAACATGAAAAAAGAAATAAGGAAAGAAAAAGAAAAAAAAAAGAAAAAATATGAAGTAAGAATTTCCCAAGTGGCCAAGAAAAATTGTCAAATGTTCTTCAGCTACATAAAATAAAAAAAAGTCCACCATTAGATAATAAAAATGATAAACCATTCAGTGATGACGATGGTTTGGTTTCTTTTCTTATTTAATGTTCAGTAATGTCTTTCATGAAGAAAAATAACAGTTTTCCCTAACCCGCTAACCATGTTTCATAATGCTGATGAGGAAAGATTCAACATAACTGAAATTCATGTCATGAGCTGTATCAATACCTGTTCAAGATACCATTTGTACAAGATGTTTGAGTTGGGTGGCGTGGTGTGGTAGCGAGAGCCGTAGTTAGAGTTCACTGCGTGGTAAGTAATGGAAATTGTTCTCGCTACCACACCACACCACCCAACTCTACCAATCATCTTGTACAAATGGTGTACAATGGTGGCATCTTGTACATACCTTAAAAAATTTATCCCAATAAGTCCCAACAAAGTATTGATGCGGATACTTAAAGAATGTTGAGCATAGTTAGAAAGTCCTATAACATATCAATTAAACAACCAAGACAGAGTAACTCATGCATTGGAAAAGTAAAGTGTTGGCACATGCTGCAGCTGTGCGTAGCTGCGGGTGTTCATCTCCCGTCACATGGACCTTTGAGCCCGTGGTGGAAATAAATCCGTTACCACAGGACACGGCCAAGGTGACATCTAAGTTTCCACAGTTTACCTTCCCCAGGTTTCCCTAGTTGTTGACCACTGGAACATATTCCCAGCTTCAGTATTTTACTCAAAAACTAATTTCATTTTCTAGTCCCGAGAAATAGGCTATTCAAGGCCCCATAAAGGCTTGTGTCGGCCCTACTAGGAATAGTGTGTAGTCCAACAGATGCCCAAGTTATACACCAACATGTCTTCTGGTGTCTGTTCTCATGTATCTTATGACACACACAAAAATGCTTACTCTTTGCAGAAACATTTAGAAAGGAAATGTTCTTTGTTACTGTTTTGATTTGTTTTATATCAGACAGAGCAAGGAAACTTTGATCAGGTTGCATGTGTAAACATTATAGGCTTCTAATGATCTAAATAAAATTGTATATTATGATAGTGTTCTCTGTATATGAAACATTATTTTCTCTATCATTATAAACTAGCGGCGAACACTAAAAATTTACTTAAAATTCTTAATATCAACAATATTCTCCTGAACTCCCCAATCTAACCTGACCATTATCCTAATCCATCAGGATCCCCCAAACAACCCAGCCCAAAATAAACTCAACGGGGGAGGGGAGGGCGCTACACCCCTCCCGGACCCCCCCAACCAAACCTAAGTAAGGAAGTGACCGCTCACTAAAACCTTCACAGATGTTCAGTACAGTAACTATCCTGTGTACTGCAACAAAAATTATTCTGATCAGTTTGGATGCGACGCTCTGTAGATTTAACCAGAAAACAACCTGAGTAAGTTTCCTTATTCAGAACTAATCAAGAAAATAATCAAAAACATATAAATCTTAATTTTTATCTAGCCTCAATACATTCTTTTCTAGGACAGAGCTACCCTGTACACCCAAATCTCTCTCACATTTTGATTTATTCAATGTTACCTTGCTTATGTTGCACCTGTTGTGAGGATTTTCCCTTCCAAGTGACCAACATTCATGACTCTACACTTGTCAATATCAAAATCCATCTGCCACTTGACCACACACTTGTTTAACCTATCTAAGCCTCCCTGCAAGTTCTTTACGTCAGACTCTAATCTAATAATCCTACCTATCTTAGAATAATCAGCGAATTTACAAATATTACTACTAATCCCACTGTCTAAGTACTTAATGTATAGCTATTAAGAATAGTAATGGCCTCAAAACAGATCCCTGTGGCACTCCACTTGTTTTCCCTTCTCTACCCCCCCCACTTAGACTTAGAACCATTAGTTGTAACTCTTTGTTGCCTATCGCTTAGCCAAGAACTAATCCAATGAAGAACTTTCCCATCAATCCCATGCACTCTAACCTCACTTATTAGTCTATCAGGTGGAACCTTATCAAATATTTTACTGGAGTCCAAGTATATAATGTCATAATTCTCATCATTATCTAATGCCTCATAAACCTTCCTATAAAAACTTAATAAGTTGGTGAGACATGACCTATCCTTGCTGAACCCATGTTGTGAATCATTTATCAAGCTAAACTTCTCCAAATGCTCTCTAATGTTCTTTGCAATAACATGACTTAATAATTTACCAACAATTCAAGTCAGACTGACGGGTCGGTAATTAGACATCATTTATAACTTATTATTTATAACTAGCTATCAAAGGAGTATTCATTTATAACTTGCCATCCAAGGAGTATTCATTTACTCACGGTTTGTGGGTTAAATAAGCAGTGTAGCATCAGTAGGTGTTGACAAGGGGGGCGGGGGGGGCGCCATTACCTGCCGGACACGAGCCTAAAACTTGTAACACTGTAAACAAAGGGGATTTACACTTATTTTGTTGTATTCTGTCTTTTTTAACTTGAACATTTTATTTCTAAGGTTTTAAGTAATTAAATAATGTAGGATTAATGAATATTTTGGTCTATTAAAGAGGAAGGGATACGGTTATTTGATAAGGTATAATCTGTATATTAATCATGTTCTATACTTGATATACGTGTTCCATAGATTTAAACGCAAATTAATCATTGGTATCCTCGTAAATGAATGAGTAGCTAGATTAATTAATGTAATGTATAGATAGCTGTTTAAAGGAAAGATTCGGTCTTGGTGTTGTTTAGGGCTGCGAGGATTAGGCGCCACAACGAACACGTAAAATACTGTTTGTGATTCTGTTTATTTACCATTAATGATAGTTAAGAGGCAAAGGAGTTAATAATCATGAAGGTTGCCTCATCTTTGTCTTACAGTGTTGATATACATGTCGTAGAAGTTTTTAAAGGAGTTCATACTCTAGCTCGTTACTACTTCATCTGGGAGACTATTTCTTGTGTAGAAAAATGTTGTTCTCTGCGTGGTTCTGTGTCTGAATTTAGATAACTTAAGGTTGTGACCTCTGGTGTTAAATTAAGAACTGGGATTACCATTTCAATATGTTTAGTAGTAATTGTGAGTTGTCATAGTGAGTAGCTAGTATCAATAAAAGACGAATGCACCATAGCCTAAGGATCAAAAATTTCTATCATTGTGTTTACTGCAGGCCAATGAGTTACGTCTGAAATGTATATAGATCAGCCTAACCTAAGATCAGGATTTTTTTCCTAGCAACTATTCATATCGATATTACCTAAAGACTTGAAGTACATAAAAAAGAAAACTAAAAAAGTCATCGGAAATAGTCACTTCCTTAACAACTGCAGCCAATTCAGCCTGACCCTGCTACGGAAATCACTAGGCTGCACCACATCCCTATATACATTTTGTCAATCTCATGAGTAACTTTACATAAAAAAGACTGAGAATTTTTTTTAGATAGATAGATAGGTAAATGAATATAATGACAGGATTCTAGAGGCTCCTAGGCTTCATACTTTTTTTTGGTAAATGTTGATACACTACGCAGACGTCGACCTAGACTGTTCCTCCACTACATTGAGGTTTCATATTACTTCATGTGTGTAGTCTTACATTTAGATCGTACACATTCCGTTTATAAGGAGATGAGAAGGTCATTAAGTGGTGTTGTCACTAGTTTAGAAATGCCCATCACCATTATACCTACTTCTAGAGAGGTTTGAGAGATGACTATTTGAATGGGTTCTAATTACCCTTACATTGCTTTTTCAATATTTTCGTCTTCATATTTTAGTTGAGAGACGTATATTACGCCCTTGATTATAACATGAAGTGTGTAAATTGCATATATGGAAGCGTGAAGCGTTTTACTACATTGGGAGAGAACACTGAGCGGTCACCCCATCTGGCGGCAGTCTGTGAACTTCTCCCAAATACATGTTTAGCGAGTTTCAAGGATGATTTATTTATCTATTTTACTTTTTTACAACTTTCTGGCAACCTCCCGCCACCAGTTATCCCTAGAATGGCGCACTTCTTACCGTCATTATTTTTCTTTCTATCGTACGTGTAACAGAGATGGGAATCGAAAGGCAGGCACGTAGTAAACCTAATTTTTGGGGGGATATATTTCTATCAATGGGGGCTTTATTTTTTTATACTTTTCTTTTCACGTTTATTTTTCTATTAGGATATATTGTATGAACATGTGATGAACCAAATCTTATTATAGAAAGTATGTTAGTATAAATTATAACATATATCAACAATGCTTTATTAAGAATTAGCCATATTTGATCGTTTATTAAGGCATTGTGTTCATTAAGATTATTTTGAATATTTTCTCTGAGCGTTTTCTTCCAGTTTGTGTTTAAAGAAAGTCAGGAAAAAACACAAGCATGATTATGTATGGTTTACCGTGTCAAATATTATTTTTTCTTATGAAATAATCCTACTGTAAAACGATATCTTATTAAACAATTTGAGATTTTACCGATGATATGAATTAATAAATCATGAAGTGCACATGTTGTTGTTAGGTTTCTCGAGCTGTAGGGAAGGCCTACGTGGCACATCCTTCCTCACTCCACCCGCGGGTCTCGTCTCGGTGGTGGTGTGACTCGGTGGTGGTGGTGTGGATCGGTGTGTAGCCCCTCGGCTCGGGCATCTTGACTTCATGCACTACGGTATGTACACATGTACGTATACGATGTTATTATATTATTGTTTGTTAGTTGTGACTATATTGGAAATAATGTATGTTAGTTTGTAACTGTATTGAAAATAAGATTCGGGTTCCGGAGTTCGAAACAGTGTTTATTGTTGTTCAGGTGAGCGAGTGAGCAGCTTACCGTAGAACGAGGAGTGTCTTGTTATGGCTGCATTCATGATTATACTTGGGACGTGCTGAGCCTGTGCGAGGGCGCCAAGGTGTAAGTAAAGTGTGATATTGTTCGCAATGTTATATGCGACTGTGGTATAAGGTGATGAACGTTTACACTAGTGCTGTCTCTTGTGTGTGTCTTAGCATTTGATTACTGTTGTGAAAGAAGTTAATGATTATTACTGAATGGGGTTGGTGCATTTTCTGATTGGAACATTGAAGCAGTTAGTGATTACGACGCCTATGTTGTTGCATTGTTTGGGTGTATGCGTTTTAACTGGTAGTGTTAATGTATTAATGGCTCGAGATTTTGTTAGTGTTTTGTTACGTTATTATAATTATTTGGTATGTTGCTTATAATGCTGTATTTACAGGCTGAATGTTTTTCAATAAAATCATTTGGTTCTTGGTGAGTTTAACAGTGACCTACAAACAGTACACCTACTATTTATTTTTTGTTTATTCTGGTATCATTGTTGATTATAAATACATCAGGCATAATATATGTACATTTTGAATGGCCATAAACTCAGAAACGTAGTCAGATATTCAAACAGATAGACGCCGGCTTGTTTGCCGAAACACTGAAATGAGTTCAGCCACGAAGAGTATAGCATTATTTTTTCTTAAAATCCCAAGAATTGACATTTACGCTGATGGGTCATGCATCTCTCGTCCAGGATCAGTAGCCTTGTTACCGTTGGAAAAGCTTCGCATATTGCAGAAGATGGGCCAATAGTAAAGGCAGCACAGAGGAGAATATGCAAGTTCGGGAAAGGTGTTTGGAGCTCCATTCTACGAAACCACTCGAGATATTTGTCAATGGCATGTTCCGAATAACCTCCACCTCGTGTTGAAACTGAAATACGTCAAAAGCCGCTCTTGTCTTGCTGACCAAATCAATCAGTGGGTGAAATTGGTCTCGGAGCATGGTAGCAAAGCACAAATAGAGGCCACCAACATGCTATTGCATTCCGAGAAGCGCCTCTTCAGCTCGTTAGTGAGTGAATCCAGTATTTCGAAATACATGGAGATGAGAGGATGCTCTTTGTCTTCTAATAGATGTAGTCACAACGAACGAGTCCACACTACAAGCAAGTTTTAGAGCTCGTTTTGGCGGTTGTCGTGCTGCCTCACTTAAACGGGCATACTTTGACAACCAAAAAGATGTGACCATTTTTCAGTTTTATGATTTCTTCTCTAGTTCCTCTAACATAACTTAGGACTTTGATATCCCATTTGATGCTTTCGTGTTCTTGGAATAACATTTCAAGATAACCTCCACTACCTATTGTAGCATTGTAAGTACCAAGGTCTAAGTTCTAAAGACGGCGTGTCTGAATCCAGAAGTTTTTAGCATCCCTTGCTTTGGCGCAGGTTTGTCCGCCGCCGTGGCCAGAGTTGTTCCATCGCTGCTTGGGATTGTGGACTGTGCCATGGATGTAGTGATCGTGTTGAGGGGGTTAAGCCAGATACCACACCACGCTGACTTAATTAAGGCATCTTGGCTGTAGCTCCACCCTCACGTTCGTCTTTTGTTAAGGAAGCGCATTAAAATATTATATAAGGATAATAATTAAATAAACTTAGCGTCAGGGTAGCCACGGAGGGTTATAGAGTTAGGTTAAGAAGGACTATTGATAAAAGGGAACAAGATGCAGGCAGGAGACGAGATATTGCTAGCTAGTAGTGCGTTAAGGACTTGTGGAGACTGGCTGTGAATGTGTTGTCTCTACCGCTGCTGCAAAAAAGTGATCTCGCGCATGCGCACCTCCCTTTATCCAAATAGGACGCCTCTAACGTGTTCGTGAAGGACACAGAATGTCACAGATGTTTTGGCCACTGATGTAAACGCCTTTAATAGACGAGGATGGCGGTAGTGCAGTGGAAGCAAGCTCGGCTGGCAACCGAGAGGGGCCAAGTTCGATTCCCGAGTCGGCCATGATTTCTTTACCTTAGCCTAAGAACTGAAAAAAAGGGTACCTGAATGTAAAGCGACGAGTTGTAGTCGTATTTCAGGGAAGCTTAACTACCTTGTATCCTGAAGTCTGTGTGCTCTGAGACTGAGCGGGGCTGCAGGCGTGTTTCCTCCTCCTCTATGCAGAGAGTGAGCTAGAGTACGTACTCCCTCTTGCAAAATAGAACAGAGGAAGAGAGAGAGTTCGAGGTCGAGGGCGTCCTCAGAGGCTCCATAGCTGGGAGGAAGGTGGAGCACGTATCCACGCGTCAATGGCAAGGCACACGACACATGATGGTCTGATACTGACCACGTAAGCCTGGATGCACACCAGCTGACCGAACAGAGGCCAGCCTAATATAACCTGCAGGGTCATCAATCTTATCAAAGCAAATATACAACTTAAACTATTTTAGAAGTCAGAAAAGTAGAAGGAAAAAAACATCAGATATATATATATATATATATATATATATATATATATATATATATATATATATATATATATATATATATATATATATATATTATATATATATATATATATGAGGGAGAAAAAAAAGAAAGAGAAACAGAGAGAGATTGATCTTACTCTTAGAGCGGCACGGCAGCATCACCTGAATGGCACCTTATATGGAAGAGGAAAGGTATCCTCGAGGGTGTGGATGGACTCGCCCAGGAAGGTGAATAGATACTTTGACCTTCCTTGGACTCATCTTCCTAAGCCGCCACCACTACCACCACCACCACCACTACCACCACTTCATCTTTTTTTCTTTTTTTATACACAGCGTCAGTAAAATGGTTTTATAATAGTTAGCATAATTATAACTCCCAAACATTATTCAACACAAACTTTGCTAGAAACAAAAGGATTATCAGGTTTGAAGGATGTAAATTTATCTACATGACATTAGTGTTTTAGTTTGTATGTCTCATCATTAACTTGCTGGTTCATGAAAAACATCAGCTTCAAAATTTTGCAATATGAATAGCGGCAGGATGGTGGGTGAGGCGGGATGATGAGGGATGGCGGACGGGGAGGGGACGTGCGGGGGAGGCAGGTGTAAGTAGCGGAGGAGAGGTGTGGGAGAGGAGGAGGAGGAGGAGGAGGAGGATCGGAGGAGTGGTAGCGGGAGCCAGGATTGGAAGTGGGTTAGTTGTGTGTGGAGACTCGAGTCGGTAATACGTGCTTCCCCGCCCGCTCCCTCATCTCCTCACGTGGCCCCGACCGCCTCTCCTTCCCTCGGTGAGAAGTTTCACTCCCTCTATGTCGTGTCTCTTCCTTTGCCTTTTTCCTTCCTTCCTCCCTCCCTCCCTTCGTCCCCTTGTTTAAGCTGCAAAGGTTATCCGGAAACACTACTCAGGGTGCTTCCAAAGATGCCTCGCCTGGAATCTTGAGATACTGAAGAAGCGGTGCCACGGTGCAAGTCCATGACCCGTGGGTGAGTGTGGTGCGGCGCGCGTATGTGTGTGTGTGTGTGTGTGTGTGTGTGTGTGTGTGTGTGTGTGTGTGTGTGTGTCCTCCGTACCTTCCCGAGGGGCGCCACCACCACGCTTTGCAAAGGTGCCGCTGCATACCGCCACCACAGGCTTGACCCATAGAAAGTTGGCAGGAGAAATTAAGGACACCACAACTGCACAACCTTCTTCCATTCCTCCTCCTCCTTAACAAATGTAATAATTCCTTCTCACACTTCCTTATTCTTATCAGCCTCGTCATTAACACACACACACACACACACACACACACACACACACACACACACACACACACACTCCCTCGTTTCCCTGCTACTCGTTGTCTTCCTTCTCAGACACGACCTTTCTTTTCCCTCTTCCACTAACACAGGGGGGAAAACGCTGACTCAGAGGGAAGCAAATGAAAAAAAAGGGAGAGTGAGCTTGTCTTGTCGTGGTGAGTAAGGCAAAGAGGAAATCTTGTGTGTGTTTACCGGCATCTGCCACCCACTCACTCCTTTGCCCTCGCCGCCTACCACCACATCAACTCCAGGCTCAAAACATGCACTATTTATCTGTCATACTATTTTTCTTAATATCCCCTTGTAAAGTCGTGACCAGTATGATATAAATACACTAGCATTGAGGTATTATATCATTACTACTCGGTCTGTTGGATCTGTCATACTTGGTGGACATCACATAGTGTTCTGAGGGAAGCGAGGTGACACACACACACACACACACACACACACACACACACACACACACACACACACACACACACACACACACACGCGCACACGTTACGTCATTATATGCATGGCAGAATACTCAACTGAAACGCATAACCCAGACAATCAGTTACATAGGCAGGCAGACAGGCAAGCAAACACACACCCTCGTCCCAGACTCAATCCACGTCCAGCGCCGGTCAGGTTCAGAGTTCAGCCTCACTAAACCTGTTGCCATCACCCCTTCACGAAAGACACAAAAAAACAATATATATATATACATACATACATAATGGTTTGAAAGTGCGTGAAGGAACTTGAATGAACGCCATTTGACCCTTCCTTTCTCCCGTTTGGTTTCAGAGTAGCGTGCCACGAAGGACCTAAGGAAGATTCTGGCCAGGCTGGGCAAGTCCAACCCTGTGTGCGCCTCGCCTGACCCGCTCGTGTGTACCGGTTCGGGTCAGCTACACACACACACACACACACACACACACACACACACACACACACACACACACACACACACACACCACGAAAGGCCCTGACAGTGTGCGTGCCGGTGTGTGCGTGTCAAAGTGAACATCATTCATTCACATCTCTGCCGAGCCTTGCGTGGGAAGAGAGAGAAAGAAATAGAAAGAGGAAGATAGAAACCTAGATAGAGAACCTTACATCTAGCCTTGAACCTGCGGGTGTGTGGTGAAAAGGTGTGAAGTGACCCATTGAACCACTAGCGACTTGCATGTCTATAGACAAGGTAATACTTCATGCCGGAGGACTGGTGAAACGACTTGCCTTATACGGGGAGGATGAGACCACATTCAGTGTCGTCTTGTATTAGAGATCTAGCTCACAGAGTACCTCATTAATTTATTTTTAGAAGGTGCACATAACTTACGCACATGCAAGTCACTCTACTAGAAGTTATATATTTTTTTTATAAGCGTTAATGGACATCGGTTTTTGTGTGAGTGCTGCGAGCGAGGAGGTGTTGTGAGTTTCAATCCGGCTTTGTGTGAGAGCTGTAAAACCGGACATCTGCCTTCACTATTTCTCAAACGCTTCATAGAAAAGGTGTACAAGTGCCCCAAACATCCCTCCTCCCCACCTTACCCTACCATTCCTTCCCCATCCCACTGCTCTTCCTTCCCTTCCTGCCCTTCCTTGCCTTTCTGCCCTGCCTTCCCCTCCTGCCTTTCATTCCCTTCCTGCCCTTCCTTCCCTTCCTTCCCTTCCTTCCCTTCCCTCCCTTCTCACCCAATGCCCTGCCCTTCGTTATCATTCCGTACAAGTGCATCGGTCTGGTCCGCCTTAGTTGTCCTCCCGTGGCAGTTCATCTCTCGGCCTCGTCCTCCTCACTAACCACAACAATCGCGGGCCACGTAGGACTTTACGGAGGGGGAGGCTCCCTACCCCAATCCATCAACAGTACCGCCCCCACCATCAACCCCACCGCTACAGCCTCCACCTCAACCAGCGCCTCTGCAGCCTCCGTCTTCCCCAGCAGCTACGTCAACGCTTCTCTCCCTCTCAACGACTCGGTCAACCTCAATGACACAATGATGACAGTGAGTAGAGTCTAAACGTTTTATTTTCTTATATTCTGTTGACGTTCTAGAGATTTGGTTTGTATTTTTGATGTCTTGAAACATCTCTTACTCTTCTCTTAATCTGGGATGTTAATAGAGGTAGTGTGTGTTTGTTAAGTGTTGGTCTGTGTTGCGTTGCATTGTCTTGGAGTGGCCGTCACACGTTGCACCAGTGTACACCAGACGGACTGACTGTCACTTGTTATACTTATGCGACAGTGCAGCTTCAGGTGTGGAGGGGTGTGCACGCATGTGTCTCCCTCCGCCGCTACACACACACACACACACACACACACACACACACACACACACACACACACACACACACACATACACACATATATCAGAAGCATATTACTGGAGACATTCATCGCATCAACAAAAAAAACTTCAAATTCTTAACGACTGAATTGCATCAAATAAAAGAAAATTTCAAAATAATTTTCCACAACCACCACGTGTTATAAATGTTCACACTCCTCACTAAGACATCTATACACTAACTGTGAAAAAAATTAACATATAACGCCAATAGTACCAATTTTATGATACTGTTTGTCATTTCAACGTCGTAATTTGTGGCCCTTTTTTCTTCTCCATATTCCACCTCGTTCCTATACCTCTTGCTGTGTCTCTCAAATTAACATCCATGCTGGTCTTGTGTCTCGCTGGAGTGATGACAACAAAATATATATCGATCTGTAAGTGTGGTGCGGCCTTGAGACGTGTAGGGATAAGAGGAGGTGTGGTGGTAGAGGGTGTGTTTGTAGAGGGTGACTTAAAAGGGTGTGACTTAAGAAGGTAGTCTGACTTAAGGGTGTGACTACTGGAGAGCGTGAAGTTAGTGGGAGGTGAGAGGGAAAGCAAAGAGGTGGTGTTGTTCATAGAGGTACACACACACACACACACACACACACACACACACACACACACACACACACACACACACACACAATGTTATTTATTTTTAGCATCAATATTTCCGTCTCCTCTGGCTTCTCCTTGCCACCTGTTTAACAACTGTCATATTAAAGTTACGTAGATAGTGTGATTGAGTGAGTACGTAATAATAATAATAATAATAATAATAATAATAATAATAATTAACGGTTTAGTGCAAGGTAGTTTGTACAGGCTTCTAAAGGCTGAAAATACACATTAAAAGGGAAATTTAAAAAGCAGCCTAAGAACAGTAAAAGAGAAACCAAGCCTGAAGGAAAGTCCTGATAAAAAGAAAAAAAATGGTAACAAAAACATGGATACACTGATAAGCTAAGGGAAAATAATAATAAAATATGATAAACACGTATCAAAAGTGACTAGAATGATTGACCATCGGAGTTTTAATGACTGTTGATCAGGCTGACTAGAGTAGGAACGGTGCTTCGTGTGTTCCGCTCGATGTGTGTGTGTGTGTGTGTGTGTGGTTATCCATGTGGAACGCAGGGAGTGTATGTAATTGACTGAAATTATACGTCTTTTTAAGAACGTAACCACTGGTCATTCATTCATTGGTGGACGAAACTTTCCACACCCGAAAAAAAAAATTTATATATATATATTTAATAATGAATAGACAAACATAGATAAAACGTAGGGAAGGAATTGGAATAAAACATTTCTTCTTCCTATGCAAAAAAAATATATATATAAGTGAAAATTAAATCAGTCTAATTATCACAAAAAAATAATAATGGCGCCAGGAAAAGATGAAAACAATAAAAATGAATTGAAGTAGTTTGTATTTTATGTTCCAAGGAAATCTGTTTAAAAATGGTCGTTAGTAACCAATTAGGACCGTGTTGTTAGGTCGTTGATAACCTGTTAGTAGCATAATAACTAGTTTCGTGGCCAGACTAAACCC
>JAXIVD010000444.1:112500-117500 GCA_036785275.1 Cancer borealis
TGAGTCAGTAGTCTTACACGATGATTGGTAACTCTTTGTGTGTTAAGTGACAACTAGCAACTCAGACACCTTCATAACGACAATGGTAATCCTCCGTTGAGCTTAAAACAACGCCGTCAGGACCTCAACCCTTCTCAAGGTCAAGATCAAAGTGAAAATAGATAGAAAAACATCAATAGGAAGAAATAAAAATCAAAATGGTTCGGTTCAGATGCTCGAGAAAGGGAAAATCATCCACGGTTGAATTTTTAGCAAAAATTTCCATGGAAAACTTGCACCTTTGATCCAGAATAGATGACATTTGGGTCATCTGGCTTGAATAATGGCTAGGAAAGATGAAGAAAATAAAAAATATAGGAAATATTTTTTGTGAGATGTCAGAAGTCACGGAAGGAGTTCGAATTCATTCACTAAAAAAAAAAAAATTTACTTGCAATAAAAATTTTTTGGTAATGTGTTACGACTACGAATAAAGATGTAGAAAAAAATATATAGTATCACGAGTTCGCTAGTTAAGGTAATTTTTGCGATATTAACCTCCCTAGAGTATGCGGAAACCTAATAGAATTAATATTTCAATCTTTTTAGAATAGTGAAAAAGTGTGAAATGCATTGATCTAAGAGAGTCTCTGAAGAAAAGTGTCTTACTCGTAATCCGTAATAAGCTTAGGGAAACTCTAAGTAATACCCACTGATTCCCTTCACATAGTAGATATATAGTGTTATAAATATCTGCTTGCCATAAGATACATAGGAACGACAGGACAGGTTGTAGGTTGTAGGTCCTCATTTTATATCTTCCTTCTCTTGCTTTTTTCAGATGTCATTTAAAGTAGTTTATCTTTTACGAACCGATTCTTTTCTTTATACATCGTCCGAGATGAAACTAGATTATCAGTGGCTCAGTCTCTCCATCTTGTTCATCTTCTAATTTTGTTATGCTGAAGGTTATAAGTTCATAGATTTTTTTCCCTGTTCTCACTGACCTTGACATTCAAAAATACATTGATCTCTAGGAGTTGGTTCTGGCTTTATTAAGTAACATTGTGATTCCATTTTGTGTGTGTTTCCATGGTCAGTTTGTCAGTGTGTGCGTGTGCGTGTGCGTATGCGTGTGCGTGTGCGTGTGCGTGCGTGTGTATAAATAGTAAGGTTCTTAGACACTTCTTTGAATTCAATAATTCTCACGAAGAACATTCCACTTGTGTCACACTTTAATAAACTTAACCTTCAAGACAACCAACGACTTCCTACTTTTTCCATGAATTTCTAACTATTACGTAACTAACAATAAAACACAAAACCAACAGTCACAAAACATAACTTTCTTCCGGTTTCCACTTGAGGTCATGGTCTTTCCTCCTTCAGGGTCAGTCATCTCTGAGTCGCAAGGTTCCCCAGTCACCCCTAAACTTAACACTTCTCATAAAGTTACTCTCTTCCTCTACTCAATACTTTCACACAGACTTATATCCTTTGCTATGAAACATTTATCACATGTACACTTCACGGTTCTGGCTTCAGGTAGTGTAAAGATTAGGTTAGGTTAAGTTACGGTTAGATTACGGTTAGGTTAAGTTAGGTTAGGTTAGGTTGCGGTGCCCTTCACTGCGTCCTGGCCCCCCTAGATCCGTTACCTACAGAGAGGGGTCTTGGCCCCTTCTTTGGTGAGTGCCCTTCTTGTCGAGGGAGGATCCTTACACACTACATTGTTTTAAAAGGGCGGAGTCTGGTGTTACTCGTTTCATCAACTTTCTAACTCTTACCGACTCTCTCTGTTCTCATCAACGCCGCTGCCATATTGCGGAACTGTATTGCGTGTCCTCATTACGCAGGACAATACTCACTACTGACCATCCTTCTCTTTCCTTGAGTAACCTAACCTAATCTAACCAAAGCTAATCTACACTAACCTAACCTTATCTAACCTAACATAACTAAACCTAACCTAACCTTATCTTATTCAACCTAATCTAAATTAGTTTAATTTAGTCTAATCTAGTCTAATCTAATTCAATCTAATCTAACCTAACCTAATCTAACTTTCTTTAAGTAAATGTGAGAGGTCATAGAACTATATCGTCGTATACCAACACTTATTTAATTTAATATGTACAGCTTCTTACTGAACGGGGTCGGTTTTTCCTCGCCCAGCACAAGTTCATCAAATACTGCAATCAGTCTTTCAAAATTTGGATAAAAGTGAGTGTAAATCGCAAGGAATTAAGGAGGTGGAGTATTAATTATTGAGTATCAGTTCCCGTGTCTGACCGGCTGGACAAACTTGGATTACGTAGTATAGTCGTAACTTACTCGATAAAGAGGATAGGGATGAGGGTGAAGATAATGGAAGGTGCTTAAGATGGTGGGTCTTGATCTTAACGGTGGAGTGGGTTGAGAGAGAGAGAGAGAGAGAGAGAGAGAGAGAGAGAGAGAGAGAGAGAGAGAGAGAGAGAGAGAGAGAGAGAGAGAGAGAGAGAGAGAGGAGAGAAAGAGAAAGATATGTAATAAAGAATAAATTAACGGGAACAAGTTTGGAAAAGATAAAAAGTTTGTCTCCGCTAAAAAGTTTCGTAATTATCCTATTTAGAGCATCGAAACCTTATGGATTATGTCACGTAACATTTCACATTGAATTCTGAAGCTTTAAATCCTGTATAGGTTGGCTCACGGACTCACTTAACTTACTCGGAATACCCAAAGTTTCTTAATCTTTACGCGTCAATAATCTCTCGTATGTAACCAGACCGTGGACACCTTCAATCCATTCCGATGAAGCCGTTGGATAAGCGGTGCCTCTATCTTTCTTACGCTGTTTGTATGGTTGGTTGGTCTCATAGATAAGCTCTCTGTGACTGGCTGACTTCAGTGATAATGTCCATTTTTTTTTCTCTTCTTCGAATCCCATGACTGTTGACTCATTCTCAACACATTTATCTCCTTGACGCTGGTGTTGTGTTTATACATATCGTCCCTTGTTCTTAGCTGTCCACGCATTATTTACAAACAAATGGCGGACCGCTGTAGACACAGTACCGTGTATATATATGAAGGTGGTCTCATGTACGTACATGGGTGTCCCACCAGTGTTTACAAGCAAGGGAAGACATTGTTATATTGTTTCATAGTGTAACATTCATACATCCAATACGGTGCTGTTTTTGTAATGAGTGAAGTGAAGGGTTGTTGAATAGCCTTTATATAGTGACTCAAGTGTAAAGTTATGGGATAAAATGTCTTGCTAATTTCAAAACAATACTATTTTGATGCGCATCAGATGAATAGGATTCCTGTTTGGGACAGATTGTATTGTTTAACAAGAGTGTTTAGGATCTATCTTCTGCCCGCAGAACATTTTTAAACACAATTAATTATCTCGTATATCATAAGCTTTAAACTACAACATAAGATTATTTTTTTGTTAAACTACATTCCGCTCAGTTAAGGACGAAACCATTTTTTCTGTTATGAATATATATTGCATTAATTTTATAACCATAATTTCCTTTTTGAAATTTTCTAAGATTGGAGAAAATGTTGCTGCGACAGAGCTTGTGTTCCCACCTTGGTCGTGTTGTGAATCCTTGATGAACAAAGTGTCTTGTTTCCCACTTATCGTTCACTTGAAGCTTTGGTCTTCACGTCAGTTTCAAATACTTATTGTTTTTCATTCAATTATCTATATTGGTCTTGGGGTGAGTGTTAAGCATGATTACTCTGAAAAGTGTACTCGGCTATTTTTTGATAACATCTGAAACCAGTATATTTTACTTATGGATATAAGTTTATCCTATGTCTGTCTATTGGAAAACCTTTTATTACCTAGATTTCTTCCTTTCAAAAATTCCAAGACAAGGACAATTCTTGTATCTTTCACTCGCTGCCTCCGTGCTTCATTTAGTTATCATCACACTTGTTTAAATGACTTCAGATCGAGTCCATCCAACAACAGCGGGTCCCTTCACTTGCTGTGCGGGGGTCCTGGGACACGGTGAAGGGTTGAAACAAAGGCTTTGGTCAGGGAAAAGCGAAGGGGAGGGTCACACATGGCTGAGAATTAAGGAGTCCCGTGATGAGGCCACCCAACAAAGCACTGCACACAGGCGGGGCGGCGATCGGCGACCCAGTTAACATTATGGATACTCAGCACACTCTATTATAACGATGACTCAGCTCCACCTCCACTTAATAACGTTGAAGGATACTTTGAATGTTTGCAGAGTAACTTTCAAGCAGCTAATTATGATGTAGCGTTGCGTCACCACCCACGTCAGGGAAAACCATCCATTATTCTACACAGACAGGAAGATTTATACTTAGATTTGTCTTAGAGGTTTGAGAGAGAAGGTAACGTTAGCCTACTTAAAAGGAGCCATTAGCCCGCGCCGGTGACTGCCTCTGCGTGGCCTGCGGCGGGGCATTCAGACACTCATGCAAGGAGGAGGGCGGGGAAGCAAGGGCGGGGAGGAAGGGAGTCGTGGTCAGAAGGAGGTTATTAGGTAGGAGGCTGGAGGGTTGGGGTGAACCACTTCGTACCCAGCTGGTTTGGTCCAGAGGGAAGGGAGTGGAAGGTGGGAGGGGAAGCGAAAGTGAATGAAAAAGGAGGGGCTTACAGGAGGAGGAGGAGGAGGAGGAGGAGGAGGAGGAGGAGGAGGAGGAGATTCAGGCACAGCAGCAGCAGCAGCAGCAGCAGCAGCGAGTGGAGGCAGTGAAAGAGAGAGGCTGTAAGCAGCGAGGAAATGTACGAGAGGAAATAAATAGACGACGTTAGGGTGAAAGTAGTGGTAATAATCGGTGTGAACTGGAAGATCCTTAAGTGGGGTTGGAAATGAGTGAGTCTGTAAAGGATGAGGTAAAGGCAAGGGAGAAACAACTGCAAGACTCACATTAAGTTAAATACATACACATGAGGATACTACAATATGACACAAGATAGTATGGTGTAAAGCATTAGGAAAGGACAACAAAGCTACACCGTATGTGGTTAGAAATAATAGGAA
>JAXIVD010000444.1:125000-132500 GCA_036785275.1 Cancer borealis
TGTGTGTGTGTGTGTGTGTGTGTGTGTGTGTGTGTGTGTGTGTGTGTGTGTGTGTGCTTGTATGCTTGTGTGTGTTTGTGCGTTTGTGTGTTTGTGTGTTCGTGTGTGCGCCCCCATTCCGGTGATGTACAGTACTATGCAGTGTAATACAAGGTGGTGTACTAAGCCCTATACTTACTCTATCTAGCAGTGTAATTTCCTCATTATATGCTATGTTGGGAGCGGTGTTCTGCATGATGCTTAAAGTGGTGTTGCAATCAGCCTTTGTCCCCTATTTGGTGATGTACGTATATATACCTACTTAATTTGGTTTAGTGGGGCAGCGGTGTTCACCAACCTTGTGCTTGTGTCGTCATCATGCATGGTTTGAGAACGAATGACAGGCCTCGTTAGTTACTCCCAGCACAGTGGTTAATGCAACGTATGTATGTATGTATGCATGTATGTATATATGTATGTATATACCTGGAAATGGGATGTTCATAGATAGACACGTGTAAGGTGAGGCGGAACGAATCCAAGGCGTCATTTGAACTTTTCATTTCCAATTCTTCTTTTTTTTTCTTTTTTTTTTGAGTGAGGTTAATTTTGATGATTATCCTTGTGGTTCGGACTGCAAGGATACTATATACCATTAATTGTGTTCCCTGAAGCTCGTAAAGGTAATGATAAGGGAAGGAGTGAAGGGTTTAGGGAAGCCCCGCATCTGTATTCTCTTAATTTTTAATTTTTTTACTTCTCATTCACCAATTTTTTTTCCTTCTTTCCTTTTTCTTCAATTTTTTTCTTCTTTCCATTCACTCTCCTTTTTATTTTCCTTCTTTTGTCATTCATTCTTTTTCTTAATCTTTTAACTTTTCACTCACTTTTTTATTTATTTTACTTTCCTTCTGTACTCATAGATATACTAAAAGTTATTTATATGTTTAATTGTTTTCGCTCGTACGATACTAACAATGCTACGCCAGATATTAGTTTTAATTTATTTTATTATTGTCATTATTTCTGCGGCGTTTCATTTGCGTTCAAGAGTCACCTTTCACAACGAACAGGATGCATTGATGACTTTCTCTAAGCGGTGGAATTAGGTAGCATGGAAGACCAGCTGATTGGATGCATAACAAACAGGAGGAGGAGGAGGAGGAGGAGGAGGAGGAGGAGGAAGAGGAGGAGGAGGAGGAGGAGGAAAGGCGATTTATTGAATAGTTTTTGAAGGGAATAAAAGAAAAGGAGGAGGAGGAAGAAGAGGAAGAGGAGAAGAAGGAGAAGGAGATGATGGAGAGGGAAGAGGAGTAAGAGTGTGTAGGAAGACATGGGAGAAGAGGGAGAGAGAAAAAAAAAGAGATATTAGGGAAACGGGGATGGTAATTTGCATGACGAATAACAAGGAGGAAGGAAGGAAGGGAGAGTGTGAGATTGTTGCTAGTAGTGTTGTTATTGTTGTTGTTGTTCTTGGTGGTGGTGGTGGTGGTGGTGGTGATGGTGGTGGTGGTGGTGGTGGTGGTGGTGGTGGTGGTGATGGTGGTGGTGGTGGTGGTGGAAGAATTATGAGCCAGATGGATGAGTGAAGATTTAGCTTGTGTGGATTCAAGGAAGTGAGTGCATTTCAAGGAACAGCTGTGTGTGTGTGTGTGTGTATGTGTGTGTGTGTGTGTGTGTGTGTATGTGTGTGTGTGTGTGTGTGTGTGTGTGTTAAGTATGGGAAAGATTGGTTAAGATCAAGGGTACGGAGGGAACGAGTGTGTGAGGTCATGGTGTGTGTGTGTGTGTGAGGTCATGGCGTGTGTGTGTGTGTGTGTGTGTGTGTGTGTGTGTGTGTGTGTGTGTGTGTGGGTGGGTGGGTGGGTGTGGGTGGATGGTTTAAGAGCTCCTGACAGTCACGGACGCCCATCCAAAGTACTGGAGGGCGTGAAGGACATCCTGTGAGGGAGGCAAAGAAGGGATGGGAAGGAGAATAAGAATGAGCTTAAGATTGTAAGAAAGACGAGGGATAGGAAGAGGACCAGATAGGAAGTGAATGGAGGAGAGGTGAAGAATGGAAGAAGACAGGGGATTCGTGAAAAGGAGGAGAAGAGAAGGATGGAGGAACGGAGGAAGGGAAGGAAAGTGAAGAAGGGAAAGGAAAACTGTCTGATAGGTGTAACGAAAAGTGAAGAGAAACACACGCACAAAAAAAGTTTCAAATGCAGACGCAGATAAACGAAGAGAAAGTCTTTACGCAACAACTACCACTACTACCATTACTACTACTACTACTACTACTACTACTACTACTACTACTACTACTACTACTACTACTACTACTACTACCATTACTACTACCATTACTACTACCATTACTACTACTACTACTACTACTACTACTACTACTACCATTACTACTACCATTACTACTACTACTACCATTACTACTACTACTACTACTACTACTACTACTACTACTTCCATTACTACTACCATTACTACTACTACTACCATTACTACTACTACTACTACTACTACTACTACTACTACTACTACTACTACTACCATTACTACTACCATTATTACTACTACTACCAGTACTACTACTACTACTACTACTACTACTACTACTACTACCATTACTACTACCATTACTACCTACTACTACTACTACTACAGATACCTCCACCCCATGTTTATTTATTAAATAGACGAGGGCTCCACGAATTGGAGGTCAGTGGCCCCAACTCTGGTCGCCACTGACTGTGGCATCCAACCATATTACTACTACTTATCTACTATTTACTTAAATACAATACTTATTTACATATCTATATAACTATGTTGTCTACACTCTTATGTCACTCTCCACTACAGTGGTTTGGTAGTCCAGGCCAGCTGTATCGGTGGCTGTGGGGGCAGAGTATCGAGTACCCCTGAGACAAAGGAGGGCAGACCTGAGCAGGGAGAAAGAGACACGGCATCTCATCCAGGCGACAACGTGGCTCCTTGGCTGGTGCTTCTTTTCTGCGGTTATATCTGCTAGTCTTGAATAGAAGCACTTGGCCTTGGAGCCCATCCCGCCGGACGTGGTGAAGACCAAGGGCGTGAAGCTGCCCTGATCAACATGCAGAATCCTTTCCCCATACGCCCTGATTTTCTCCTGCTCATTCCTCTGGTGGGCAGTTTCCAGGGAGAGCTCTCGGTGGCAGGCGGCCATAGGATCGAAGATTCTGATGTCCATGAAGGCTCTCTGTCCTCTGGTCCAGAATCCACGAGCACTTATGTCCACCCGGGCCTCGTTGGCGGTGTTGGCCGTCCTGTACCGCATGTGTTCACCGTCCAGGGGAAGAAGAGTTGGTTCAGTGGAGACGTCGCGGCACACCTCCCTGAGCATGCTGGCCGTCACATCCTTCACCTCGTCGTGCCTGATGCACACGAATCCCCCCTTTTTACAGGTCATGGTGTGGTTGACATTGTTCGGGGATCCACATGCACAGGTGTTGGGAATTCCCTCCACTGGCCAGCCATACCTCAGAGCAATGGCATCTACAAATTCTTGTTTGTTAAGGCTGAAGCCTTTTGCTCTGATAGGCAGGCATGTTAGCCAGTTGGAAGCTCCCGTTTCCTGTGCAGTGTGAATTTTCCTCACGGTATCCGTTGGCAGGATGTATTTTAGCTGTTCCAACATTTCCCCTTGTGCTCTTTGCCTGTTTCTTGAGATGTTTTTTCTTAGCTCCAAGATCGCATTTTGGTCTGTTTCACCATGTACGTCTTGAGCTACGATTTTTTCAGTGAGGGATCTGGTGAGGTTGATGGAGTTTAAATTCTCTTCATCGGCCAGTGTCTCAGGGGATGTGATCCCAATCCCACCCAGTCTTGGTGGAAGTGTCAGCAATGTCCTCTCGTCCTCCCCCAGGACGCGGGATCTCATCAGCGCTGGTAGAAAGGTGTTCCTGATGGAGTTTTCCAGGGGTCTGAGGAGAGGGCTGATGCCTGGGATGGTGCGCATGACAAAGCTCCATCGGTGTTGTAGGCCATGCGTGAATGCTGAGTAGGCTGCGTGTGGTTCTGTCCTGGCCATGTCAGACAGGACTTCCACCTCTTTCACCCATTACTACTACTACTACTACTACCATTACTACTGCTACTACTACTACTACTACTACTACTACTACTACTACTACTACTACTACTACTACTACTACTACCACCATTACTACTACCATTACTACTACTACTACCATTACTACTACTACTACTACTACTACTACTACTACTACTACTACTACTACTACTACTACCATTACTACTACCATTAATACTACTACTACCAGTACTACTACTACTACTATTACTACTACTACTACTACTACTACTACTACTACTACTACTACTACTACTACTACCATTACTACTACCATTACTACTACTACTACTACTACCATTACTACTACTACTACTACTACTACTACTACTACTACTACTACTACTACTACTACCATTACTACTACCATTACTACTACTACTACCATTACTACTACTACTACTACTACTACTACTACTACTACTACTACTACTACTACTACTACTAACCTAACCTAACCTAACCTAACCTACTACTACTACTACTACTACTACTACTACTACTACTACTACATTTAAAGATACCTCCACCCTTTTTATTTGCATGGGCTCCACAAATTGGAGGTCATTAGCCCCAACTCTGGTCGCTAATGGCTGTGGCATCCAACCATAATATTCTAACCCCTAACCATATCCATCTACCCCTATATTTACATCCTTATTTAATCCCCTAACCTACCCACCCCTATTCTACTCTCTACCACTGTGGCTTCGCAATCAAGGTCACTTATGTCCGTGGTGGAGGGAGTGGCGTGCCTGGTACCCCGGAGACACAGGAGGGAAGACCTGAGAAGGGAGAATGAGAGGCGGCACCTCATCCAGGCGACAACATGGCTCCTTGGCTGGTGCTTCTTTTCTGCCATCAAATCGGCTAGTCTTGAGTAGAAGCACTTAGCCTTGGAGCCCATCCCGCCGGACGTGGTGAAGACCAGAGGCGTGAAGGTGCCGTGGTCGACGTGTTGAATCCTTTCGCCATAGGTTCTCGTCTTCTCCTGCTCATTCCTACGGTGGGCAGCCTCCAGAGAGAGCTCGCGGTGACATGCTGCCATCGGGTCGAAGATCCGGACGTCGAAGAAGGCTCTCTGCCCCCTCGTCCAAAACCCCCGAGCACTGACGTCAACTCGAGCTTCATCGGAGATGTTTGCCGACCTCAACCGCAGGTTTTCTCCTCCAAGTGGCAGAAGAGTCGGCTCGGTGGCGACGTCATGGCACACCTCCCTGAGCATGTTGGCTGTCAGGTCCCTCACCTCGTCGTGCCTGATGCACACGAATCCCCCCTTCTTGCAGGTCATGGTGTGGTCGATGTTGTTGGGGGAACCACATGCACAGATGTTGGGGAGTCCTTCAACTGGCCAGCCATACCTCAGAGCAACGGCGTCGACAAATTCTTGTTTGTTGAGGTTGAAGCCTCTTGCTCTGATTGGCAGTGACGTTAGCCAGTTAGACGCTCCCGTCTCTTGTGCAATATGGATTTTTCGCACAGTCGCGGCAGGCACGATGGTCTTCAGGCGTTCAAGGCTGGTCTACTACTACTACTACTACTACTACTACTACTACTACTACTACTACCATTACTACTACTATTACCATTACTACTACTACTACCATTACTACTACTACTACTACTACTACTACTACTACTACTACTACTACTTACTACTACTACTACTACTACTCCTACTCCTACTCCTACTCCTACTACTCCTACTCCTACTCCTACTACTACTACTACTATTACCAATGTAGCATCAGCAGTAATAGCGTCACAGGTTCACACTCCAAGCAGTCATCAGCAGCAGGAAATGAAGCTCAGGAGGCGGGATCAGGTTACAAGGAGGAGGAGGAGGAGGAGGAGGAGGAGGAGGAGGAGGAGGAGGAGGAGGAGCAAGAAGAGGAGGAGGAGGAGGAGGAGAAGGAGGAGGAGCAGGAAGAGGAGGAGGAGGAAAAACAAGAAGGTTTATGTCATGTTCTTGTCTGAAAAGTGATATGTGACTCCGAGTTAATGAAATGTAAAGACTTTTAGTTCGTTGTGTCCTGTATTTTTATTTTTATTTTTTTTTTACTCGTAGTTTTTATATTTTGAGTTAACTTTTTTGTTTACTAGAATGAGAAGGTTATTTTATATCTGAATTATCGACAAAATAGATAGAAAAAAAAAATATATAAGAGTCTACACTTACTACAAAATGCATGTTAACTAATCTTTTTTTTTCTTCACTACATCTATTTATGAACGAATCATTCTTCTTTTTTATGAATATATTCTATTTCTTTATTTTTTTTTGTTGCATCAATCCATTATTTCATTAACTTCTCATGTGCGTGCAAGTCATACATATTTTTATTTTTGTGAATTTCAACTTTTCTTTATTTTTTTTTTTATTTTTTTTTCCGTTGCATCCATTCTCTCATTAACTTTTCATTTACGTTCGAGTCCCACATTTTTTTTTATGAATTAATTATTTTTTCCGTCTTTTGTGTCCATGTGCTTTCCTCCCCCGGCGCACAGAGGGTGTTGAGACCCACCCAAGGCCGTGAAACACCCGTGAAAGCTTCCCCGTTCTGGCCACATGCAGGAAAAGACGATTGTTTATAGTAGCAATTTATCCTCCTTTCATTTCACCCCTCCCTTCCTTCTCATTATAGTGTTTTCTGTAGTGGAGGAAGAGGAGGAAGAGGAGGAGGAAAAGGAGGACGTAAAGGAGAAGGAAAAGTAGAAGGAAGAGAAGGAGGTAATGAAGGCCAAGTAAAATATGATAGCGAGTCTCAGGTAATGCATGAAATTTAAGGTATTTAACGCCTCATCTGCAACGCATGAACGAGAAATACGAGCTTATGTTGTGTATCTTATTTGAAATTTTAGAGAAGAAGAAGAAGAAGAAGAGAAAGAAGAAGGAGGAGAAAGAGAAAAAAAAAGAAATACTAAGAAGAGGAGGTTAATGTCTTCTAGCGAGTGGGCGACAAGAGAGAGGTTAGATTGTAAAGGTTGTAAATGAGGTGAGTGACTCTTCAGGTAGTGGCGACGAGGAGACGAGGAGACGAGGGCAAGGGGAAGGCAGGACGTGTTGGCAAGACGAGGAGCAGAGAGGGAGAGATAAAACTATAGAAATGGAGGAAGAAAAAATGAGAGTAGATAAGAAAGAAAAACGAAGATAGATATAAATAGCATATGAAAAACAGTAGAATGAACAAGGGAAAATAAAACCAGAATACATCTATCAATATCAATTCCATTCAAGTTACATCCGTTGAAAGTGAAGTACAGAGATGCATTCTAACGATACACCATCACCACGACACCTGTCCAGCCACGCCCACACCTTCACCTGCTAATTAACGGAATACTTACACACCTCAAGAGAAAACACTCAGGTGAAACTACACAGCCTA
>JAXIVD010000444.1:137500-142500 GCA_036785275.1 Cancer borealis
GTGAGATGAAGATTAATAATAAAAATAATAAATAAATAAAACGTAGCATCTATTACTAGTTATAATAAAAAAAAACCCACAAAATACAAAAGAACATACAAACTACTTCTTCTATATCAAGTTATCCAGAAATTTTCGATAATGATTGAAAAAAAAAATTCAATGATGGAAATTAATAACTTTCCCTTTTATTCACTACGTATGTAAGGGTCATAAGATCATTATATAGGGTGCATACAGGTCATAGGGGAAGGTCAAAGTCACGTGATATGAGTAAGGTCAAGGCCATGTGTGTGTGTGTATGTGTGTGTGTATGTGTGTGTGTCTGTGTGTGTGTGTGTGTGTGTGTGTGTGTGTGTGTGTGTGTGTGTGTGTGTGTGTGTGTGTGTGTGTGTGTGAGTAACGAGCTTAAGGTCAGAAGATTGTTGAAGGAGGAGGAGGAGGAGTAGGAGGAGGAGAAGGAGGAGGAGGAGGAGGAGAATGTGAAGGAGGTATGATAAAAGAAAGAGAATGGCAACAAAACCAGAAAGAAGAGTAAGGAATAGAAGCAGAAGAAGAAAATAACTAATAATAGTAGATAACAACAACGATGAATAAAACTAAGAATGAGAAAACAAGAAGATAAAGATGAAGACATATGCAGTTAGAAAACAGTCCTTAAAGAGGGTTAGTCAGATTTAAGTTACAGTCAGTCTTACAAACACATGAAAAAAAACATGTCTGCAAATAGAAGAACATATGAAATCATCAATATTCTCGTGGGTCTGAAGGGGAAGGAAGCACCAAGACTTCCTTTGGTGCTGCAGCATTTCCTTCGTGTTTCTGTATATTTATTTTTACTACATTTAATTTGTCACACATCTGATTGACTCTCTGTAGAATGTCAACTGTCCTCCTCCTCCTCCAACCGCCGTCCTTCATTTGAGGTTTAGCGCTGTGGTTCCTGAAAGCAGTTATCTCTCGTCTCTTCCTTATCTTACAAATTTCGTTCCAATGTTGGTTCTTACACATGAATACTAAATTGCATTACTTTCTTTCGTGCTAACTACCTTGAATCCTTAGCCTTTTCAATAAATAACTCAAACTTTATTCGTACACTCACGATAAGTGTATTTCTACTTTATATATCTGCTATAATTTCACCGTTCGTGTACCAATACAACATTTTTTTTCTTATTTCAATAGCGGAACAAATCTTGAGTCACTCTCCCTTCTCGGAAATTTTCATCTCAGGAAATTCCAATGATCTCTGCGAGCTAGTGTCTGTCATCGTCCTTTACCGACCATCCTTCAACTTTGGCATCAGCGGCAGTGACTAGGTGCAGGGAGTACTACGTTGCCTTACAAGGGGACGTGCTTCACTGATGGGGAGGAATCACTCAAAATATATTGCTAACATACATTCCTTTAACTTGATGGGGTGAATTATATTTCCTGTTTAAGTTTCGTGACTACAATGTTATTTCCGTTTTCTATTATATCAAACCACTAGAACAGATGGTTTGGCATTGTTAGATCTTACGTGGAAGACTTAAGATTGTATTATTTTACTTATTTTCATTAGATTTCTGATTCCTATTCGTCTGAAACGCTTCTCACTGCATTCATAGTGTCAAGGAAGAAGGATTATCTGTGGTGTGCGGCGTACACATCCTACAGTCCTTCATCCACAAACGAGGGATGGAACTATTTGTTTTCTTTTGTATTATTGAAGACCGAAAGCGACTCATGGAAGTCACTATAAATTTTCACTCACGCTCTCACGACTGAAATTAAACAAGAAACTTATATTCTTTATCTTACAAAGACTCTTGCTACAATAAAATTTTACATTATCTGTGATCTCCTTACCCGAAACCAGTGATATAATTTTTTTATTAATCATTGCTAATGACTACGTTGTTCTACTTCATTTACAAGGCAGATCCTCTATTAAGAAGTATATAATTTTCAAAGATGCATTGAACATTTAATATTTGAGTATTTTATTATTAGTGAGCTAGTCATAAAAATAAAGTCTTCATTATCTCCAACATCTGAGGTCTTCATTCCCTCATGATCACCATCACATCAGTAACGTTCTATAATAACACTCAAACAACATCCTTCAATACGGCACCAAACTAAGCAGAAGGATTTATTCCCAATACATATATCATCGGCTTGTCCTTCATTAAATATAATAACTAGAAATTTCACCTCCTTTTGAGTGTCATGTGTCATCTGCTCTCTAACCACATACTGACCTCATAAGGGAGACATTTTCTGGGTGTGGAATTATCTCTTGTTCTTATGCTGGTATGTGTGAGGTTCATCAACACAACACCATGGATATAAGTGTTTGAGTGAAGTGTTTGCCGTCACATTGGTTTCCTTCTTTTCAGTGTCTCTCTCACCTTTCACATTACACAGCAATATTATTTTATCTCTTAGTCTTTTGAACTTGCAAACTCTACTCCTCCTTCCCTCCCTCCCCTTGTGCTTCTCTGTCTTGTTATGCAAAACTTGAAACTCATCTTTATACTTGACTCAAGTTTTCAGTGCAAGAGTTAATTAGTATTTGGAATCCGTTCCCTTGTTAATGTAAAACTCTTAGGTACTCTGCTCTCCTCTATTGTAATCCTCTATTGTACACTATTCCATAACCTGTTTTTGTTTTATTTCCCAAGATGACAATATTTGGTAACCTCTAAAACTAAAGTGATTAATGTTTAAAAGTTTTCTTTCACTTCTTACTTCTTTATAGGTAGATATCAATGTCATTAAATTAAGCTTCTTCTACACATTTTTTGTTGTTGTCTAGCGTCTCTTACTTTGTGAGGTAAAAAAATTAAAAAAGGATAAAATGTGAAATCATTACCACACCCACACAAAAAAAGTAATAAATGAAAAAAAAAATCATTTGATCCAATACAAAAAAAAAGTTAATCCCGGAACTGCGTAATTTACCCGTATATTTTTAAAAGATGTAAGACAGTTCTTGATGTGCTAACAATAGAAGGCCACACAGTGAGGCAACAACCTTGCACGAGTATTACAGCCTCTTTACCTGCTGCCTCTACCGTAACGGAACACCTGGCGACCACAGATGAGTCAGGGCAGGGAAAGGCAGGTGGGAAAGGCGAAGGTGTGGTGGTGGTGGTGGTGGTGGTGGTGGTGGTTGTGTAAGATGATGGTGAAAGAAAGTTTGTGTGGAGGAAAAGGAAAGGTTGACGAATTACAAGAAAGTAAAAGGAGTGAAATTTGGTGCTGAAGGAATACATACCAATACGTAAGGAGGAGGAGGAGGAGGAGGAGGAGGAGGAGGAGGAGGAGGAGGAGGAGGAGGAGGAGGAGGAGGAGGAGGAGCGGGGAAGGAGGAAAGGAAAAAGGAAGATAAGGAATAAAAGTTTTTATAATTAACAGAAAAGATAATGCCAGTACATATTGAGCACTGATGATTGAAAAACAACCTAACCTAACCTAACCTAACCTAACCTAACCTAACCTAATCTAACCTAACCTAACCTAACCTAACCTATCCTATACATACACATACATGAAAATACTACATACACCAGCATCGTATCTTAAAACAACAATACACAACAACACCAACAACACCACCACACAGTTAGCTACTAATGGCTTTACGTAACCCAATGCTGTTTGTTCTCAGATTAGCGTCGCGTCATCCCTTGAAATAATACCCAGTGGCTTTGTAATACTGGACGGCGACGATATGTTGTAAGGAATGACGTAAGCAGTGCACAGACGTAATAAGAGAAAGGAAATAACTTGTACCCATAAGGAAGGTTCTGAAACATGTCATCAAACTTGTATTAATATGTATCTTTCTATCCATCTATTCTTCCATCTATTCTTCCATCTATTTGCTAGTATATGTATCTATCTATCAATCTACTCCTCCATCTATCCACTAGTACAAGCACCTGCAATCCTATCTTCCTGCATGGGTGTGTTACTATCGATCTATTCAACTATCTATTCATCTATCTATCTATTTATCTTTCCACGTAATGAACAATAGTGTAGTGACAGTGGCTCGCCTTGGCAGTGAGTGGACCGTGATCACGAAGGTCGGTGTTAATAGGAACATAAAAAGACTCCCACACAAAAGACGATGACAATGAGAGGTAGACTTAACGCACCGATAGCAAGGGTGATAATACTATATAACCCTGAACACTAGGATAGAAGGGGAGGATAAAGAGAGGAGGTAAAAGGGTACAAAGGAAGAACAGACATCAGCAATCCTACTGGACCTAACGCGAAATGAAAGTTGTAAGAAGGAATGAAGAAAATTAGGAAAAATAGATAATATTGAAATACATTGTTAGCTAGGGAGAGGAGAAAGAGTACAAAGGAAGAACAGACATCAGTAACCTTATACTGGACTTAACGAGAAATAGAAATAGAGAGGAAGCATGAAGAGATTAGGAGACAAATAAACACTACTGAAATACATTGTTGGGCAGGTGAGATGATGTGAGTGGGCGTTGGTGTGGGCATTGGTGTGGATGTAATTGTGGGTGTGGGTGTGGGTGTGGGCGTGGGTGTAGGTGTGGGCGTGGGTGTGGATTTGGGTGTGGATGTGGGCGTGGGTAGAGGAGTACAGAGGAAAGTAACAGTAGATGACAGTCTAGCGGCGTGGTGCGAAGACGGTGCTACTTACTTTCTCTCTCTCTCTCTCTCTCTCTCTCTCTCTCTCTCTCTCTCTCTCTCTCTCTCTCTCTTCTCTCTCTCACAAGCTCCACCCGTAACAATGGCTTCAAGATCATTGGTAAGCGCTTTAGATCAAATGAAGCGAAGCACTTTTTCTTCAATAGAATCGTAAATGTTTGGAATTCTCTCCCAGCACAAATTGTCAACAGTACTACAATTGAATCATTTAAGAAAAAACTCGATAAGCACTTAGCATCTGTTCACCAAGTCGAATATTTCACTACTGCGTAATTTTTTAATTAAAACATTTTTTTTTTCTTTTAGCATAGATTACT
>JAXIVD010000444.1:147500-150000 GCA_036785275.1 Cancer borealis
TGTTTTCCTTCCCTAATTATGTTATATCCCGTTACCTGTATCACTACGTTAGGGAAGGGAAAAAAAGAGAGAGAGAGAGTGTATTGCTACCTGGCTTGGTGAGGGTTTAGTGATGGTCTCAAGGTCGTGTAGGTAATCTTGTCACCAGTATTTTTCTTTTCTATTCTCTTTTTTTTTTTTTTCTCTCTCTCTCTCTCTCTCTCTCTCTCTCTCTCTCTCTCTCTCTCTCTCTCTCTCTCTCTCTCTCTCTCTCTCTCTCTCTCTCTCTCTCTCTCTCTCTCTCTCTCTCTCTCTCTCTCTCTCTCTCTCTCTCTCTCTCTCTCATCACACTATTCGTCACATTCCCGTCACTTTCAACCTCTAGTGTTACGTTTTCTCTCACCTTCAGGCCCTTCCCCTCTCCTTCCCCTTCTCCTTATCTCTTCCCTTCCCTTCCCCTTCCCCTTTCCTTCCCTCCCCTTCCCCTTCCCCTTCCCCTTCCCCTTCCCCTTCCCCCTCCCCTTCTCCTTCCCCTCCCCTTCCCCTTCCTGCATGACACTGACCTCCGTGTGACCTTGAGGCTCTGTGGGGGAGGAGAAGGAGGGACGAGGGTCACGCCCTTTGAACAGAGGTGAAGCTTCGTCATGTCATGGTCCAGGAATGTGTGTGTGTGTGTGTGTGTGTGTGTGTGTGTGTGTGTGTGTGTGTGTGTGTGTGTGTGTGTGTGGTGTTTACCTTACCTTCTAACTCGTTCCTTAACCCTCCAGACTGTTCAAGGAGGAGGTGATTCTTTCCTTCCTTCCTTCCTACCTTCCTTCCTACCTTCCTTCCTTCCTTCCTTCTTTCCATCCTTCCTTCCTTCCTTCCTTCCTTCCTTCCTTCCTTCCTTCTTCCTTCTTCCTTCTTTCTTCTTGTGGTGATTGATGTTATTTATTGTACCCTGACATTCTCTCCTAAAATTCCTCAGTCCAAAACGGAAGACAATGCGGGCGGAACAGAGTGTTGTGAGGCGGGGTTAGGCTGGGCGGGGCGGGGCGGGGCGGGGCTGGAGTGACTAGTGGGAGGGGACGGGAGGAGAGGGACAAACAACAAAAGAAGGTGTGACTGGTGGTGGTGTTGTCTGTCTGTCTATCTGTTGTCTGTCTTCGGTACTAGGGTGAGGCAGGGATGACTAGAGATAAGCAAAGTAAAGTAACTGATAATGATAGTAGTGATAGTGGTGATGACAGGGAGGGAGGGATGCGGAAGGATGATAAGGTAGGAGGGTTAGGATAGGAAGGGTTAGGGGATAGACATACTGTAAGAGACCATGATCCCTCCATCCCCCCAAAATCCTATCCCCAAACATCCTCTCCCTCTTCCCAGAATCCTCAAGGTCGTTCTGCTTAGATGTCACTCAGGAGTTAATCCAAAACTGACTAAGATTATCGCCCACCAGAACAAATTATACGAAGTGGTAATGTTTTTGTTGTTACTATCAAACCCTTTTTTTCCTTCACCGTGCCTAATGTCTACTTATAATACATTGTCCCAGCCACGCCAGCTTCTTCCTCCTACGTATGGAAGGCATGGAAGAGGACGAATGAAGGAGGTGTATAGGAAGATGAAGGAGGAGGAAGGGATATGAGGAGAGAAAGAGGAAAGAAAAGGGAAGGAGAAAGAGGAAGGAGAGAAAAAAGAAGAAGGATATGGAGAGAGAGAGAGAGAGAGAGAGAGAGAGAGAGAGAGAGAGAGAGAGAGAGAGAGAGAGAGAGAGAGAGAGAGAGAGAGAGAGAGAGAGAATGGCAAAGTGTAGAAAGGAGCTGTAGATCATAGAGATTAAGAAAGGAGAAGGGAGGGGAGGAAAGAGGAAGAAGATGGGAGGTGAGGGAGAGAGAAAGAGGAAGGAGAAGACATAAGTTGCGTAAAGCAAGTCATGGGGGAAGGGAAAGGAAGGAGGAAGAGAGAGAGGGAAGGAGAGAGAGGGGAAGGAGGGAACACACAACACTCAGTAAAAGCAAGAGTGAAAATAATAAAATAAATAAAAAGTAAGAAAAATGCGACGGTGACCAAAGAAAGAAATAGGAAGAAGAAAACATACATATTGAAGTGAATTTATTAGGGAACACAAATAACATATATTATATAATGGTTCTCGGAAAATATAGAATAAAAATAAGAATAAGGATGATAAAGAATAAGAAAATAAGAATAAGAAACACATGAATTTACTGCAGGAATAAAAATAATGATGGCATGATAGATAACATTAAAAACAAGTTGCAGGCAAAGAAAATGTAAGGCAGTGAAAAATATGAGAGAGAGAAAGAAAAAAAAAGAGAGACATTAACACTGTTGATGGTACATTAAGTCAGCAATGTGTGTATGTGTGTGTGTGTGTGTGTGTGTGTGTGTGTGTGTGTGTGTGTGTGTGTGTGTGTGTGTGTGTGTGTGTGTGTGTGTGTGTGTGTGTACAACAAAATAAAGGAAGAGGAAGAGACAAAACGGAAAGTGACGAAAGAGAGAAACTAGATATACAAAA
>JAXIVD010000444.1:152500-155000 GCA_036785275.1 Cancer borealis
CAAAGCAGTGAGATATATACGACTTGCAAAATTATACTCCTGTGTATTTTCTATCACTAAGGGCATTATTGTTATGGACTTAAATGTATGTACTTATTACGTTGATTCTTTTCTTTTCTTTCTATTTCCTTTATAAATTGGAGTGAAACGAAATAATATTCTCACGTTTAGAAAGTAGAATGTTGAAAGATTTTACAACTGAACGGAAATTACTGGCCGTCTGTATCACTTCTTATATTTACTGCTTTTTGGGGGTTTATTATTACGTATTTACTCTTGTTAACTCTCTGAACCGTTTATTATATTTCTTTTCAAAGCTGACCTTGACTTACTCTCTCTAGTCTAGTGTGCAACGAAAGTACTACCACCAACAATTTAGTCATTTAGTCACCATAATAGAAACCTTTGGATAATGTATTCTCTCCTCCCTCTTTTTTTCCCTCCTCTTCATTCCTTTCCCCGCATTCCTTCTCTCGCGTGCATCCTTCCCTTCCTCCTTATTTTCCCCCCCTCACGTGCCGCACTCTCTCCTTTCTTTACCTGCATTCCATTTTCTTTTCTCCTCCATGCCTTCATTTTTTTTTCTCCACGTGTCTCATGTCTCCCTTCCTACCCTACCTTCCACCTTCTTAACCCTTCCTCCCCTCCTCTTCATCATTTTCTCCCTCCTTCCCCCCCTCCTTCCCTCTCTCCTTCCTTCCCTCCATGTTGCCGTCAGGGCCTCAAGGATCTGCAGGCTCGGAGTCGCGTCCTAAGGCATCTAAAGGTCAAGGGTAAGGCTCCCACAACCACCAAGGGCGTGTGCAGGTGTGTGGAGGTGTGGAGGCTCTTGTGAATGGGCGGAGGGGTGGAGGGGTGAGGAGTTCTGAGAGGGAATAGGGTATGTGGAAATGTGGAAGTGGAAATGTTTGGTCTAAGGAAGTGGAGGGAGGGAGGGAGGGAGGGGAGGGGTACGTGGGGGTTTGTATTGAGGTGTATGGAAAGTTTATTACCATGGAAGAACACGATGATAAACAAGCGTGGGCGTGGGTGGAGGTGTAAGGCAAATATGCGACCTCCAGAGTGTTGACGTGTGTACAATTGGGGTTGAGTGTGAGGGCGGGTCTTTGAGGAGGAGGTTGTTGATGTGAGGCAGGGAGGGAGTGGCGGAGTATGGGGCTGTGAGGGATATGTCAAGGTGTGCTGCTGAAAGGGGGGTGTGAGGGTTAGGGTGTGAGTGGGGGTGTAACATGGAGGAGTTGGGGACTGTGGTGTAGTGGCAGTAAGTCAGTTTATCCCGGATGAAGCGAGGGAGGGAGGGAGGCAGGCAGACCATATGATCACATTTCGGTACGAGTGATGTAATCGTCCGTCTTGTTCCATGGAATCTCGCGAGGGTGGTCCTAGGGCTGAACGTGGCTTTTGTAGAGTGTGGTCAATGCTTAATTTTATAATGGCTCACAGCAAGGCTAAGGAATCGCTTTGGTTAAACGCACACACACAAAAAAAGGCGAGGAGGAGGAGGAGGAACAGAAAAACACGGAACCATTGAGAGGTAGAAGGAAGGTCTTGAGCCTAATAACAAGCCACTTTGCTTTATTAGACTATCCTTTCATGCAACCTTGAAATACGATTATGGAGAAGAGGACAAAAAATAGTAAGGCTCCCAGTACACCCTTCCCTCGGGCGTTCTGGTGGACTGGGGAATAAGGAAGTAGAAATTAGACCTTTTTTTTTTTGTGACGTAGAAATTTTTTACAGTAAAGAAAATATCTTGCTGTAGTATACTTATACGATTAGCATGATAGATAGTATTAGTAACTTACGATACTTGTTCAACAGTTGATTATTTTCAAATGGATTGGAAGTAATCATGAACAAAAAGAGTAAAAGTTGATGCAATGTTGAAAATCATTGAAGGAATGCAAAGTTATACAAAACCGGTTGTCTTGAAATATTTTACCAAAACTATTATTCGATCAACTTACTGCTTGATTATATAACTACTTAGCAGGAAGCAAAAACACGATTTGTGAATAGACGGCGGAATAGCAATGGAAACAGTAGCAGAAATAAAAAAAAATAAAAAAATAAAAAAGACAGCATCAACATCATCATCATCAGCTGGAGGTACGAAGGCTTGTCTCTGCCTGACTTGAATGCTGATGAACACACACACACACACACACACACACACACACACACACACACACACACACACACACACACACACACACATACACACACACACACACACACACACATACACACACACACACATACACACACACACACACACACACACACACACACACACACACACACACATACACACACACACACACACACACACACACACACACACACACACACACACACACACACACACACACACACACACACACACATACACACACACACACACACACACACACACACACACACACACACACACACACACACACACCTTCCAAGAAATGCACGATACCCTATTAACCTTTTGGGCCGCGGCTGCAGGTGG
>JAXIVD010000445.1:0-7500 GCA_036785275.1 Cancer borealis
CTTAACAACACGCCTTACCAATCTGGTAAGCGGCCTTACCAATACCTCGATCCGATTTCACAGTCGTTGTTTTGTTGGTATCGGCAATCCCCAACCTGGTGTCGATCAAAAACTCTGATTCGGTAATGTTGGTATGCCGGAGCAGCGGGAAATGTAAACATTGCATCAGCTGAGTGGAAGACACTCAAGACAGGCGACAAAATAAAAATGAGCACTCCACGAGAGAAGGCAACACCACTCACTTACGAGAACAAGATTACTCTTGTGGGCCTCATTAGAGAAAATGAGGCAGTGCTGTGGTTACTCTGTGTGGCAAAGTTGTTGAATATATTGATGCAACAAAACACTAAACACACACACATAGTTTTTTTTTCAAGGGCAATGAAATTTTTTTAATTTTGTTTGTAACAAAGGAAGCATTACATGTACTATTAAGTTTTATTTCATTTATTGATTTATTTAGTAGTAATTGTTATTTGAACACTATGAAGGCATTGAATTTAATATTTATTTGTTAAGACAAAGATGTATTTATTTTTTAAATGGAAATATTTATTTTATTAGTAAAAGAGAAAGAATATATATATATATATATATATATATATATATATATATATATATATATATATATATATATATATATATATATATATATATATATATATATATATATATATATTTCCATAATGAAACTGCACACTCAAGTAAAGTTAGGAAAATAAAGAAACAAATAAATTATATGAAATGAATGTTTTGACTTAACCATATTTCAAATATAATATATATATATATATATATATATATATATATATATATATATATATATATATATATATATTATATTTTAAATATGGTTAAGTCAAAACATATTTATTTCATATAATTTATTTGTTTCTTTACTTTCCTAACTTTACTTGAGTGTGCAGTTTCATTATGGAAATATATATATATATATATATATATATATATATATATATATATATATATATATATATATATATATATATATATATATATATATATGTTATATCTGAGTAGTGCTAAAGTCTCAAAATTATAAACATATGGAGAGGTAAGTCCAGAGATCAATTTCCACGGATCCTCCATATTCATCGTCAACTCTCGAGTGCTTTCAAATGTACATAGGTAACTTTGATTGCGACTTTGGTCTAGTGGAGCATCAAGGGATAGCATGGGACATGGCAGCTTTATATATAGCTTTATATACAACATAAAAAAAAATATTATGGTGTACAGAAAGACAAAATTAGAACCAAGTTTCCACCACAGCATTTCTCACTTGTCTGTCACAACCTGCATTGACAACTTCATCATTACCTTCATCATTATCATCATCACCACCAGCTTGCCTAACCTAACCGAACCAAACACACACTTCTAACGTAACCTAATCTATTCTCCTCTACTTTATAGGTAAAGGTCTTTGATAAGAAATGGAACTAAAAAGACCAATAATAATACTGGGAAAGGTATGAAAAGTTTATTCCCATTTTACTAGTTTGAATGTTGTTCACAGCCTTCACTGGTTTCCTGATATAACTGGCACATTAATAAATCAACCCAACTACTATTTTTCTCAGTATTTCGGTAAATAGCATCCTCCAGACATTCTTACCTATTTCATCGTGTAGATCTTTTATCTCTCTGAGTATTTAGATAGTTAAATTAGGTAAGCAAATTAAGAAACAACCGTAATATTAGAATTTTAATGATCAGGGGGTCCAGCGGGCGAAGTCCTCAGGACGTAAGGTTAGGTCATGTTTCATGATTTATTTTTAGTTTGATCATTTTGCCGAAAAACAGTTATCATGTTAATTTAAAACACATTGAAATATAGCATAATAATAAAGTTTTGTCTTGTAAATAAGAGGACACTTTGTAAATAAGAGATACTGTTTTTCCGAAAATTTATTTTTCTCTTCCTCATCGCCTTACACATGCACTGCTCAACGCCTACCATTAATTTGGTAACAAATTCCATATGCCCTAAGCATACATAGCAGGAATATCACGGTAAGGAGGTATAACAGATGTAAGTACGTCTGGTTGACAATTTTAACGCTTATCAGCTGGTGAGGTGATGACATGATTTCGCGCCGCCATCCAAATTCTTCTAAACATTTTTCATATTATCATTACACCCATCCAACATGTTACTGTATTGTTAAATAATTTTTCACATATATTTTAGGAAATAATATAGCTATACAGAGATAATAATTAGTTTTATTTGCTAAAAATTGCTTTGTTAACCTCCATTGGGGAGGTCCCCCAGCTCACAAGCCTGCGTTACCAAAGGTTCCAATCTCTGGTATGGTTTCATCAAAACAAAACCGCGAAAGACGACTGTGAAATCGGATTTGTTGTTGGTGATGGAGATCGCTGCTCATTGGTAAGGGGCGGAACAAAACGAAGCGACTGTGAAATCGGCCCTTAGAGCCGGCTCTTCCAGATGAACGAGAAGAGCCGGATCTTTCTCGAGAGCCGTTTGGGATAGAGTATGCGTTAGAAAATGTATGTGTGTGTGTGTGTTGGGGGGTGTTTATGGTGTGAAAATATATATGTGTGTGTGTGTGTGTGTGTGTGTGTGTGTGTGTGTGTGTGTGTGTGTGTGTGTGTGTGTGTGTGTGTGTGTTGGGGGGTGTTTATGGTGTGAAAATATATGTATGTGTCTGTGTAATAATAATAAGGTAAATTTGCAGTTTCAACCAATACACCACACGTAACTAAACTGTCTCAGGGTCTAGATGACACTGTTAGAAGCATTTCTAGCCCCATATTACACTGTCGGAAACCTATACTAAAAGGGGGGCTGCACCCCCCTGGATCACCCCACTCCGACACTATTCTAACTTAACCTAACCTGTCATCTCTATCTATACCCTGAAATCTGAAATCACAACAACAAATTCAGAAAAAACAATTAAGCAATATTAAAATAAATAAATAAATAAATGAATAAATAATAAAAATAAGAAAATAAAAAAATTAATCCCTAACCCCCCTTCTCCCCTGCTGGGACACTGTTCAAACACAACCAGAAATCTAACCCTTGGACCTAACCTTGTAACACCTATAGCCACCTGCACAACACCCTGTCTGAAGCTAACCATGAAATTATCTACACTGAGTGGCCAAAAATCAATTAAAAAAAGGAAAAAATTATTGAATTGAAATTACGTAGATATATGATTTTGTCTCAATTCTCTCTCCATCGATATTATGTGGAGGAGAAAAGTGTATGTAAAAGTGGAAGGAAATTGTGGAAGAAGGTCGAAGGACACACATTCTAAAAAAAAATATTTATATTATATATTGAGCTAAAATTACGATCAAATATTTTTTTCTCAATTAATATGTAGAGGAAAGTGAAGGTAAAAGGGATGTAGTAAGGGGTTATAGGGGACAGTAGAGCGTTATAGGGAAGAGTTAGAAAGGAGGTGAGTGAGGAGATATGGTTGGATCCACCCAACACCAGAATCAGCTGATCACCCAAACAAAGAATTTCTCCAACCAAATGTATCCTTCCCCAACCTATAAACAAACTCCCAACATACCCCAACATAACCCCACACCATTAATCCTCACCCCATAGACCCCCAGCCCCCTTCACGCCTCCTAGAGAGTAAATAACCTTAATATTAATAATATAAACAAAGACTTCCATATCCACGAACTTTTGTAATGTACTCTGAGATTGTTTTGAAACAGCCCGATAAAGCTGTACTTATCTTTACTGCTCCAGCATCTAGGTAATGGTGTCTCGTCTTCGTTAACCATCGGGTAAAGCCTCCTAACTACCTCCAAGCCGCCATCAGAGGTATTACAAGGAACTTCACCGCTTAATCGTCCACTTACAGCCGCCATTTGCTTTTTTCCTGTATACAGTGTATAGGTTCCTGTAATGTCTCGATATCAGATTATAATTTTGGACCCTTTTAAAAGTTTCTTCACTATTTTTTTTTTATGAATAATCAACTCTTTTGTTTTGTTCTTATTATTTTTAGGTTAAAATCTATATGTATTAACGTAGTTTTTAAGTGTTCTTGTGATTTTGATATGCTTTGAAAGTTAAAACGTTTTAATCTTCACTCCCTAGAGAGGAGGGCAAAAGGGGATATGACTGAGGTTTTCAAATGGGTAAAAGAAATTAATTAACACTACAAATACCTCTATTTCACCAGTAAGGGGGTAGTGTGATTAATTCTGATTTACCAACCCATCTTATATCACACCCGTCACCGTCTTGCTCAGAGTTCATGTCCAACGTAGACTAACCCGAATTACACACTACAACTACATCCTAACCTTCTCTAGCACACAACACTCACCAACCTAGCCTCAAACTACAGGTCAGTTACAGTTAGATCCAAGGATAAACTTTTAACTCAGCTATACGCCCGCATCAAGTCCGTGGGATCACGCGCTGGATTGATTTATGTATTTGACATTTTCTTCCTTTCCTTAAAGATTATATATATTAATAGTGTTATTATAGGCTTAAAGGGGTGTAACACTACCACTTTTTCCACCAATATTGAAGGTTTGAACGATGTGTTCAGGTTTCCGTCAACATTTTTCGTCTGCGTCGTCAATCAGACTGTGTGTGTGTGTGTGTGTGGAACACGGGACTTTTGACGGGAGGGCCGCTAAGGCTTTTTTGTTTATTTCCACTTGCATCAAGTCCGTGGGATCACGCGCTGGATTGATTTATGTATTTGACATTTCCCTCCCTTCCTTAAAGATTATATATATTAATAGTTATTATAGGCTTATGGGGATGTTACACTACCACTTTTTCCACCAATATTGAAGGTTTGAACGATATTTTCTGGTTTCCGTCAACATTTTCCGTCTCCGTGTGTGTGTGGCAGACGGGAGAGCTGCTAGACATTTCCTTTCCTTCCTTAAAGATTATATATATTATTAGTGTTATTATAGACTTAAGGCATTCACTTTTTTCCATCAATATTGAGATTTTGAACGTCGTTTTAATGTTTCCGCCTGCATCTAGTCAGTTAATTTTCCAGATGAATGAGATGATGATGAAATTTTTGCTGGCACGATGGCTAGCTGGGCTGCTCAGAGCCCTTATGGTTCTGCTTGGAACACTGGAGTGAAGTTATTACCCCCATGGCTCAGGGGAGTCCAGCTTCCTCGATGTGATCAAGGGCTGGATACACCCCTGTAGCCTTTGGGGCAGTACTTCGGACATACTGGAGGATATATGAATGAGATGATGTTTGCGTCGCACGAATCAGAAAACCACAAAGACTCACCAGGTTTTTGGAAGAGTGAAGGAAGCTGATGATAATCTGTGTTATGTTATGGTAGTGATGAGTGTGGTGACGAATGTAGTGAGGCCTCTACCAATTTTTCCTCTCCCCCCTCTTCTTCTCACTAGGGGCGTGCTGACATGTTTCAGAAACAAGATGTTCTCTCTCAAGCAGTACTTATGAAAAAATAAATAAAAATAAAAATATTGTTTATATATGTATTTGACACACCTCAGTCAGGATATACATGAATAAAAACACCATATGAATAATTTATAAACGCACACACAATGTATACATACATACATATATATATATATATATATATATATATATATATATATATATATATATATATATATATATACATATATATATATATATATATATATATATATATATATATATATATATATATATATATATATATATATATATATATATATATATATATATATATATATATATATGCACATATGTACATATTTGGTATATGATTACAATAATACTAATAGTTAATTAAGCTAAATATACATACATACATACTATGACTGAATAAGATTAATATACTAGATTATACACACACACACATACACCTACATCTATACACAAGCACACACAGAGAGCCTGTATGCTATAAGGTATATATATATATATACACACACACACACACACACACACACACATTTAAAGTGTCTGAGAGCCATAAGGACATAAATTACACCAAAATATAATATTAATTTCAACGATAAATGCAGTAATATAGTAATAAAAGCAATACATATAATATAAATAATAATATAAAAGAAATAATAATATAAAGAGAATTGCAGCTAAAATGGTGTAATATTTGGAAGACTTAATATATGAAATTATTACTATTATTATTATTATACGAGGAAAGACTATAGAAAAATGATTATGAGAGGAACATACATAACAATAATATATAAATTAATAAACTGAAGGAAGGAAAGAAGGAAGAGGTGATTATAAAAATAAATACAACTGAAGGAATAACTGTATGAATATAACTACTAGATAAAAAAAAAAAACACACACACACACACACACACACACAATTATGGAAGTCATTATATTCTTCTTCTTTTTTCTCTCTCTCTCTCTCCTCATTTTGTTAATATGTTTTAATGTGTGAAAAGTTAGGTTACGTATATATGTGCTGCCCTGAGCTGAATGTGTGTGTGTGTGTGTGTGTGTGTGTGTGTGTGTGTGTGTGTGTGTGTGTGTGTGTGTGTGTGTGTGTGTGTGTGTGTGTGCGCGTGTGCGTGCGTGCGTGCGCGTGTGCGTGTGTGTGTGTGTGTGTGTGCGTGCGTGTGTGCTTGCGTGCGTGCGTGCGTGCGTGCGTGTGTGTGTGTGTGTTTGCTTTCGTAGCTTCTTCGGTGCGGCCGTGAGGCCAGGTTTGGAGGTTTGGGCCTGACAACTGTCTAAACCCTTAGGCTCCCCAACACTGTAGGTGCCACACCACCATTCCCAGGAAGCAGGTCACAACCCCTGACTAACACCTGGTACCCATTCACTGCTGGGTGGACAGGGGCATGGGTGTAAGGAGACCGCCCGTCTTTCTCCGCTCTGCCCGGGGATCGAACCCAGGATTCCTCGGTTGTGAGCCGAGTGTGCTAACCACTGCACTACGGAGTACCCAGAGTGTGTGTGTGTGTGTGTGTGTGTGTGTGTGTGTGTGTGTGTGTATGTGTGTGTGTGTGTGTGTGTGTGTGTGTGTGTGTGTGTGTGTATGTATGTGTGTGTGTGTGTGTGTGTGTGTGTGTGTGTGTGTGTGTGTGTGTGTGTGTGTGTGTGTGTGTGTGTGTGTGTGTGTGTGTATGTATGTGTAAATACTGACCTATTGACTGACTGAGTTTGTTTATTTAAGTAAAATAATACTCAATAAAACTACTGAATATGGCACCTGTGTGTATGTGTGTGTGTGTGTGTGTGTGTATGTGTGTGTGTGTGTGTGTGACAATTGGAATACGGACAGACTTGCATGACTGTTTCTATACACACATACACAAACACACACCCCTGTTTCTGTACATACAAATACACACATACATGAACACATACATACACACACACAGAAAGAAAGAAAGAGAAAGAGAGAGAAAGATAGATAGATAAAGTACTGTACGCGCACACACACACACACACACAAACCCTTCCCCCCCTTAGGTCTCATCCC
>JAXIVD010000445.1:12500-25000 GCA_036785275.1 Cancer borealis
CATAGAAAGATAGAGTTATTTTGAATTAAAGAAAGAAATAAAGTGTTACAGAGAATTATACAAAAAACAACAACAAATAAATAAATAAATAAAAATTACATAGAAAATCAGAAAAAAAACCTGTTATTACATAAAATTAACACACACACACACACACACACACATACGTACACACCCTCCCCCCCTTTACCTGCCATATCCTGGTCTACAAATGCAATGTATCCAAAGAATCCGACCGATATATACAGAGCACAGCATAGGTTGAGGGCATGGCTCACTACTGATCTCATCTTGGGTACATCCGGATCTTGTACAGAGTCACAGATCTCAAACACATTGCTGGTGGAGGGGAGGGAGAGGAAAGAGGAGGGAGGAGAGAGAGTGTAAGGAGAGAAGGAGAGAGGTGGAGAAGGAAGGAATGTGGAGAGGGAAGATAGAGGAGAGGTGAGAGTGTGTGGAGAGGACAGGAGGAGACAAGAGGAAAGAGATGAGGTGGAGAGAGAAGAAGAAAGGAGAGAGAGAAAGAGAAGAGAGGAGAGGAGAGAAAGAGAGAGAGAGGAGAAAGTGGATGAAATTATCTCCTTAAAGAGTCAACACTTTTATATATAGAAGGACAAAAAATATATATAAATCACATATATATACAATCATTACAAATCTATTTATCTATCTCTATTTTCACACCTATTAACATTATTTTCCTTGCTTCCTGACCTCTGACCTCTGACTTACACAGTCCTAACCACCAATGACAATGTACAAGTTAATAAATACATTGAATTATTAACTATTTTGCTTCAGGACCGGCCGGACAAAAGCTTATCTCCCTTCTGTCTTCCTCCTGGTCTCATCCTGTCTGTCTGTTCCCTGCCATTAGTCTGTACCCTTCCTTCCAGTCTCACCTAAGCCCCCTTCCCCCTGTACTAACCTTTGGCATGAGAGGCCCAGCATACATATTGGAAAAACTTGTAACATCCCAGCCGGACGCCACAACCTTGCCGAGTGGTACCAAGAGCCGTCCACTAGCCGAGGGAATGCATGCCAAAAGATCTGGAAAAAAAAGGTATTTATTTAGTTATTACTATTATTATTTATTTATTTATTTATTTTATTTTGCTTTTAATGCCAAAATATGACAAGAGAAGAATGGTTAGTTATTTTTTTCTCTCTCTCTCACACACTGACACAGACACAATTATCATTATTATACTTACCACAGTAATTAAGAAGAAGTAGAACAGAATAGAACAGGCAGACATAGATGATAGGTTGTCCAATTTACGCAGCAGACACAAAGGCAATACTACTAGGAGTGCGATACCTGGGGGGGGGGGGAAGATAAAAAAGCATATTATATTACATTAAAATAAATTATAGATAGATAGATAGATACATTAAAAGAAATTATATATAAAAAGGTATATATATTTTTAAAATTATATATATTTATCCTTATAGAGGCTGGGGGAAGATGGTGGTTTAAAAGAATAGATAGAAATGCTTAATATATATAAATTGTGACTCTGAGCTGATATATCCAAAACGCTAACCACCAGACCACCACATACACATACAATAAATATAGTAAATACACCTCATCTAATCTTACCTAACCCTTACCTAATAGCAGTGATACCTTGTGATACCTTGTGAAGAATTTCAGTCTATAGACCTCAGCTACAGGAAGTGCCGCTGTATCCTCCGTTTTGCCTGAGGTATGTTGGGATGAGGTGGTCCAGCTTATTGTAGTGAGGCCACGTCTGGTACGAAGGCAGAGGAGGTGTGTCATCAATCTTCTGCAGGAATTTATCTAGGTGTCTCTTGAAGACATCCACGCTGCAGGCTGACATGTTTCTTAGACACGAGGGGAGGCTGTTGAACAACTTTGGACCTGACCTGCTGAAGCTGCTGGCTCTTAGTGTCTTCAGTCTAGAGCAGTTTGTTCTGTGTCCTTCAATATAACATGACCTTCCTCGTGTGATGTTTTGGCTTAATTTGATGCCAATGTTTGGTACCAGACCTTCCAACATTTGCCAGGTGTATATGATCTGGTATCTTTCTCTTCTCCTTTGGAGAGAGTACAGTCTCAGGTGCTTGAGACGTTGCCAATAGTTTTTGCCAGTAAGTGATGATATTCTACTGGTGTAACTTCTCTGAACTGCCTCAAGCTCCTCAATCTCTCCAATGGTTGATGGACTCCACAACTGGCAGCAATATTCCATTTTTGCCATCACCAAGCTTTTCCATAGAGTCATGAGACACTCCTCTTCTCTAGTAGTGAAGGTCCTGAGGATCCAGCCGGATAGTCTTCTTGCACACTCAGTGATGTTATGAATATGTAGGTTGAACCTGCCTTCACTACTGATTGTCACTCCCAGGTCACAGAGACTACTACTGACGTCAATTGGGCCTTGGGTGGTGTTGTATTTGGTGTGCTCTTTGATGGTGTTGTCACTACCATATCTCAAGACATTAAACTTGCTTTCATTGAAGAGCATGTTGTTCTCGGCTGCCCAGGAGTGCACTGTGATGAGGTCTTCTTGTAGCAATTTAGCATCTTCTTGTGACTTTATTTTCCTTGCCATTCTTGTATCATCGGCAAAGGATGAAATTCTGGAGTGCCTCGCATTTTTGTCAATGTCACCAATAAGAGTGAGGAAGAGGAAGGGCCCCAGGACAGAACCCTGTGGTACACCACTTTTTACAGGAGACTCCTCAGAGAGAGTCCCATTCACTGCTACCTTCTGGATCCGTCCATGGAGAAAACTGTGGATCCATTTACCCAGCTTTCCTGTGACACCCATGTACTTGAGTTTGTGCAGCAATACGCCGTGGTCCACCTTGTCGAATACTTTAGCAAAGTCAAGGTAAACCATGTCCACATTACTTCCCTCTTCTAGACTGTCCAACACAAACTCTTGGTGTGCCAGCAATTGGGATAGACACGAGCGGCCCTTTCGAAAATCGTGTTGGCCTTCATTAAATAATCCTCTTTTATCAAAGTAGTGTAACGTAACTTTACTTAACCTTACGTAACCTAACGTAACACTCACCTAGTAGTAGTGTAGCCCTGAGTGAAGGAGTGTTCTGTATGTCCAGTACTTGCGCTGCTAGTGCCGGTGCCAAGTCCCCTATCACCACGTGGAAGGATATGCAAATTCCAATCAGGAATAATATCATGCAGAGCTCCACGGCCAGTTTACCGCGCACTCCGAACACGTGGAAGGCTGCGGGAAGAAAGGGTTTGTTACTTATAAACACACACACACACACACACACACGACAGAAATAAAAGAGGACACGAGAAAAAAACTGGCTACTCCTGCGTCTCGTACTCACCCAGGAATTCATAGCTATGGTGTCTTGCCATAGTAGCCGCTCTGACCAGAAACATACAAGTCTTTTTGGTCACTACTCCGCTGAACAAAACCATTAAAACGCCCAGCAACAATCCAGCCTGGAGGAAGAGGAATTAATTTGATTGCAATGAATAAGTGAATGGAATAATTATAAAATGACAAAGAAGAACTAATAAGAGTTATAAGCAAATTATTACTATTATTATAATTTCATTCTCTCTGTATTCACTTACTATAGCTATTACTAAACACACACACACACACACACTCACCTCTTTAAAACAGTAAGGCATGGATAGAATAGACACCCCTACAATGGAGTTAGCCATATTAACCACATGTCTTGTATTTCCAGCCATAATTAATGATGATAATGATGGCTTAATGACGTAATATTTCCTTTTCTTCTCTCTCACTTTTTTCTATTCAATTTCAACTCTCCTCCTCTCCCCCTCTCACTCTCTTTTTCTTTTTAAGTCTCTTACGGCCACATCTGTTGGTTTAAAGAGAATATATTAATAGTGAAGAGAAAAAAACAATAACATAACATAATAATCTTTAATTAACACACTAACACATTATATTAACATAACACATTATATTATCAAAGAAAAAGCAACACATAGCTAACCTAATCCCGGGTGTAAACTAAATTGTCGTCTGCACTTTATACAACCTAACTTTTTGTTATAACTCCCAAACTAGGAATTTACGAAGGAAATGGGTATTACTATACTTTATGCCATTAAACAGTCGAAGGTTATGGCTACCCTCAGCTTGTTGCTGTTACTGTTGACAACATTTTCACTGATTACACTACCTGTCGGAAATGAATAATAACACTGCAATACGTCCGTGAATGTGGAACACTTTTGGACTGTATCTCTAAGTCAAAATAAACAAACAAACACTATCAATTGTTTTTATCAAGGGCTTTGGTTTCAAGCATGGGATTAGGTCCTGTTGGTACAGATGGTTATTATATTGTCTATATTTCCTCTGTCCAATGACGTGCCACCACTAATTGCCACCACCAGCTGCGCCAGTCACAGCTTGCTATATGTACTAGTAGACGTGGCACACCTGGAAGGATAGGGCAGGAGACAGTTTTCTCCTCAGTTGTATCATGGCTACCGTTCATGTTAGTTGTCAAGATTGTGAATTGGATTATTGACAAATAATCGCAAAATTTCATTCAAAAAACGATTTGTTGTACGACTTTCTGAGGGAGCACGGCGTCCTACCAGCAGCTGTTCAGTGTCCCCACTGTATGGCTCCTTGGAGGAATAGTAGAGGATGACCCCACAGCCAGGAACTTCATGCTCTCGTTTAAGGTATTGTGAGTTATGAAATTATACTTGGTAAATTTGCAATTCAACCAATAAATAGGTTAGGTTAGGTTACAAGTGTCAGCGGGGGGGTCCAGGGGGGGCGCAGCCCCCCCGGTTAGGATTGGTTAGGGTCATTTAGGTTAAATCTGGGGAAATTTCCCACAATGTAGGGAAATTCCCGTAGATTTTTCAAAGGCCATATATCACTCCCATATGCTTCCCCCCAAAAAAACCCCGATTTCCCAGGCTCCCCCAAGCTTGTTGGGGGGGATGGGGGTGGGTGGGTACAGATGTGGCACAATGGCATAAAGTATAAATTTACCAGGAAATGTAATAAGGAAAACCTTCTCAGAATGCATCAAATAATGTCATATTATAACCATTATTCTTTTAAAGCATGATTGTCAACAAGTAAAATAATCCCACAAATCGTCCCCAGACACGTATACACACACACACACACACACACACACACACACACACACACACACACACACACACACACACACACACACATACACACACACACACAAACATATATATATATACACACACACAATATCACACTTACCACACAAAATGGTAAACACTTACCACAGAAACACAAAGTTTCCGTCCTGTCCAGCTAATCCTGGTCAGACCATAACAAATGGTGGCACTACCTATTGACTCAGCATATTGATGAGATAATTGACTCACCTTGAACTATAGATGTTCCTCGTGGGCTGATAGAAGATGGGAATGACGAAAAGACTAAATTAATGATGATATATAAGACTTTGATATAGTAAACAGCTATGCCTTCGCAGCTAATTCTTCCTCTTCTTCTTGTGGCTTCACATTTTCTGGCGGGATCACAGTTACGTTCCATTACCATCGTTTTCTGTTATTTAAACCACTTTTCATGTGTTTTCGCAATGTTTTTTCGGTTTATATAATCATTTTAGTTAATTATATTTGTTTGGAATCACTGTAATGTGTTTTATTAATATATATTCGTATGATTTTTTTTTTCTCTCTCTCCATCTGAATATATATACTATAGCTTTAAATAACGGGCGTCTCCTGTTCTTTATTTAATATATCATGTGTAATAAAGATATAATAATCCTATAATAAGGTATTATAAGGGTGAGCTCGGCCAAAAACAAAAAGTATATGTTAGAAACGTAATTTTGTGAGTCAGACTAAACTAGAATGGCTATTATTATGTTATTATTTGTTTGTTTTTTAAGGTTTAGATTCAACCTTCCCTTCCTTTCTTCCTTCATTGTACATTGAATGTTTAAGACTTCATCGGAGGGTGTAAATTCCGTGCGCAGACTGTGGAAAACATATCGTACGGCACCGTGGCAGCAATAATAATAATAGTGTTATTGGTGTGTTACTAAGTTGTAAATACATATATATATATATATATATATATATATATATATATATATATATATATATATATATATATAGAGAGAGAGAGAGAGAGAGAGAGAGAGAGAGAGAGAGAGAGAGATTCATGTAGAATTATTAATATATAGTTTAATTAAAAGTTTAATCTATGGGTATAATATAAGTTTTAATATATTAATACTATTATTGCTGCCAGTACGATATGTTTTCCCGCCCTCCTTCCCTCCCTCCCTCCCCCTCCTCCTAAGACTTTAAACATGTGATTCTGTTTTGACATTTCATTATTATTATATATTTTTTTTTCAATTTTCTTACCACGTTATTATCATTATTATTATTATTGCTCATCTGTTCGGCAGCAATATTACGTGTTGTTTAAATCTTTGTGTACGTAACCCAGCAAGAAGCTACACCAGCTTAGAGCCATTTGATGCCTTCTAATGTTATTTAAATCACTTGTCATGTGTTTAGCTATGTTTTTTTTCGGTTTATATACTTAATTTGGTTAATTATATTTGCTTGGAATCACTGTATTGTGTTTTATTAATATATAATCGTCTGATATATATATATATTTTTTTCTCTCTCTCTCTCTCTCTCTCTCTCTCTCTCTCTCTCTCTCTCTCTCTCTCTCTCTCTCTCTCTATCTATCTCTCTCTCTCTCTCCATTCCTTCAATAAATAAATAAATAAATAAATAATAATGAAGGTATAATTTAAATGCATAGATGGCAACCTTGGCTTTATTATTTACTTTATAATCATTTCATCGGAACATCAGACAGTCAGACAATATTTCTTGTTACCATCAAACATGAAAAGAAATGTGTGTTCGCTGCAGGAAGGAAGGAGAGAGGGAGGGAGGGAGGGAGGGAGGGAGGGAGGGAGGGAGGGAGGGAGGGAGGGAGGGAGGGAGGGAGGGAGGGAGGGAGGGAGGAAGGAAGGAACGAAGGAGGGAGGGAGGGAGGAAAGGAGGGGAAGGAAGGAAGAAGGGAGAGATGGAGGAATGAATGGATGGAAGGAAGAAATTGAGGAGAGAGAGAGAGAGAGAGAGAGAGAGAGAGAGAGAGAGAGAGAGAGAGAGAGAGAGAGAGAGAGAGAGAGAGAGAGAGAGAGAGAGAAAGGAAGGATATTGGAAGCAAAAAATTCACACGCATGATATAAACAAAATAAATTCCACATATACATTAATAATAAAATAATAACAATAATAATAATAGTAATATTAATGGTCATCGATCCACAAGAAATAATTAAACAAAATAAAATAATAATAATAATAATAATCATAATAATAACAATAACATCATAATTTTCCTTTCCTTTTAGATACAAATAAATAAAGAAAATGAATAATAATAATAATAATAACCGAAGACATTCTCTCTCTCTCTCTCTCTCTCTCTCTCTCTCTCTCTCTCTCTCTCTCTCTCTCTCTCTCTCTCTCTCTCTCTCTCTCTCATTCTCTCTCTCGGAATACGTCAATGCAATCCTCCACGTACATGCTTGAAAAATTAAATGGTTTTCAAAATAATCAAACTGCAGGAAAAATAGTAGTAGTTGTAGAAGTAAAATTAGTAATAGTAGTAGTAGTTATAGTAGGAGCTTTAGTAGTAATAGTTATAGTAGTTTAACAGGAATAAGAGTAGTAGTAGTAGTAGTTAGAGTTGATGTTATTGCTGTTAGACTGGTAGGTAATTAATCAACAATTACAACATCCATTCCACCTACTCTGTTTCCTCCTCCTTCACCTAACAAGCGGTGGTGGTGGAGTAGCAGTGGTATTGGTGGAGGGACAGCATGGAGCAGGATAGTGGTGGAGGAGTGTTGTGGAACAAGGTGGTGGTGATGGAGGAGGTTGGTGGAACATTAGAAGCCGTGCACTTTGATCTGCTCCGCTTTTACGAGTCCAACTTTGGTTAAGAACTGACAGATGTTCTCTTAGTGATCTCCCTGCAGCTGTAGAACCTGAAGGAAGGAAGGAGAATGAAGGAATTAATGTTAGAAGGAAGGAATAATGAACATAATATAATAATTACACTGCAATGAGCTACACTTTGGTTAAGAACTGACAGATGTTCTCTTAGTGATCTCCCTGTAGCTGTAGAAACTGAAGGAAGGAAGGAAAGAGAATGAAGGAATCAATGAATTACTCATACACACACACACTCACACACACACACACACACACACATACACATACACACTCACCTCCCCGTATTCAGGATGTTCCATCACTGTGCCGTTGCAAGCGAATTCCTTCTTGCAAGCACGTACAATCTTCTTGAGGTGGTAATCCGATGATATGCCTTGCACTGTGGTAAGTGTCTTCCGGCCATTACGTTGCTGGACTCTGAAATATTTGGGAGTGGTTAATATAATATAATAATAATAATTATTAAGTGCTTAGAGCTACGGCACTTGTGTTGTCATCCGCTATTGGTACAACTTGTTATAACTTATTATTGACCTGGTAAAGCATCTTTCAAGTTATGTTAGGTACGGTTAGGTACCTAACATATTTATAACCGAGCACTTACACTGCCGTACCTGTAAGCTGTGCCATTACTAAAACATTTGCATATTCTTTGTTATAATAATAATAAAAAGCTTACAGTATTGACTAAGAATTATACTCAATAGAAAATAAATAAGAAAATATAATAAATATTTAAGCATTTCTCAAGGTTCTCCTCAGTGGGATCTGCGCGTTTCATCTATAGGGAGAGAGGTTAGGTTAGGTCTGCTTGTTGTATCTATAGAGAGAGAGGTTAGGTTAAACTGGTTTAGGTACACACACACACACACACACACACCCGCACACACACACATACATACCTTCTTGTACTTGTGGGAGGTGTTTTTTTCAATGGTGTTCTGAGTAGCCCCGCGTGTCACCACAGGAAGGCGGTGCCGGTTGTCTACCATTCCTAACCTCATATAATCCTCCAGGCGGGGGATTATATGGGGGATAATAATAATAATAATAATATTACTTACACGTATACTTAGTGAATAGCCGTGACTGGTCTGCTCGGACATCCTTATCAGAAAGGTTCCTCGCAGATTACCACGTGCCATCAGTAATTTCTCTGCTTCTTTACGGGCTATCTTTCCAAAATACCAACTGAAAAAAATATAATTATTACTATCATTATGATTATCATTATTCTATCACACTGTTTTAAGATTGAAAAAACTTATAATATAATCCAGCCATTTATCCATCTCTTTCATGTGTTATATCTATCACTGTTGTACAAAGCTTTAAATATTGTATAAAACTTATATAATATTGTATAAAAAAAACTTAATAAACTGAATAAAAGTTTTTAAAATTATACATACTCTTGACATTCCAGGAAGGAGGCTGAGGCTACGTAATTCTTTGGGATGTAGCCTTCAATATGTCGAGTTAGTGGTGGTGGTGGTGGTGGTGGTGGTGCAGAGGTCCCCAATCCCTGGGCCGCAGACTGGTACCGGTCCGTGGTGGGCTTTCTCTTCTCAGGCACCTGCAAGTTAGGAACGTGTTAAGAATGATAGTAATGACAGACATCTTAATTTAACACACACACACACACACACACACATACACACACACACACACACACACACACACACACACACACACACACACAATTGTACTATAACACAGATTAGGAATGGAATTAATGGTAAGAATGACAGGAAGGGTTATGGTAGTAATTGTTAGGAATGTTATGAATGATTAGAGAAAATCCTGATATCTATTTCAAATAAATCAGAGGAAAGTAGGATGTTTGAGACCATTACAGTGGGTATAATTTAAAAAATGTATATTATATATATGTTGCTTTTAATATAAAAAAAACTAAAAACAAGCATTAAGATTGAAATATATTAGGAAAATTGTGGCTACACCACACTTGACCAGCTCCTTTAAATCGTGTTAGCGAAAACAATTCAAAACATTAGGAAGTTTGGCCACACATGTAAACGCCCCGGTGTGTACAAATGCTGTCCAAGGATGTAACAATAAGTAAAATTAGTAAATAATAATATAATAAGGGTTATATTAACGTAATGTTACCTAACTTACGGTAATAACTACACATTATTTCCCACGTATATAATTACCATAAAAAAAAACACCAGCAATGTCACAATAACTCAAATGGATGAATAAAACTAATGCTACTAACAAAATAATTAAGATATTGCCGGGTGTGAGATGAATGAATCGTGTCAACAGACAAGACAACAGTCCTTTATTGACCTTAATTAGCCAACACCTGGCCATTATTAACACCTATACACCTTCCCTGCAACACTTACCTTATACATGTGAAGTTTAAAGAATGTGCCGTGGTGGAAAAGTGTAATTATATCATTGTATAATATTCCTGTCACTGTAAACACAGCCATAAAAACGAGAATAGGCAGATAGTAGCCATCGAAACTCTCACTCGCACAGTGGTTTCAAGTGCCTATTCTATATCAAATACCTCCACTGATATACATAAACACACACACAAGCTTGCACACACAATTATATGCATGAAAATACCTGAAATATACGTAAATACTTACTTAAAGCAAGCCGCGTCGCCTTTATTTTGATATTGTAATCTTGAATCTTGATGTTCCGATGCAGATTCCGTCAGTCCAACGTCATCTTACTTTTTTTTCTTTGATTTTGTCTTGCTATCCATATATAACTATTTCTATGTAATCATATATCTATGTAGAAGGAAAATACACCTATATATTCATAATTTCAATATCTACAACTTAATATTCGTGTGAAGTTTCCATATAATTTTGGAAATTCCATTTATATATTAAAACTTATCAAACTTATATTATACCCATTGATTGAACTTTTAATTAAACTATATATTAATAACTCTGCCTGAATTTGTATATAAGTATTTACAACTTCGTAATACAGCAATAACACTATTATTATTGCTGCCATAGTGCCGTAAGAGATGTTTTCCCACTGTCAACACATATAAATACGCACACACACACTATATACCTGGTCTTCATCATTATCTTGATGTTACAGGTAGCCAGTGCTATCCATACATAGCTATTTCTATGTAATTATATATCTATATAGAAAGAAAATACACATATTTAATATATCGTGTGTAATAAAGATATAATAATCCTATAATAATGTATTATATGGGTGAGCTCGGCCAAAAACAAAAAGTATATGGTAGAAACGTAACTTTGTGAGTCAGACTAAACTAGAATGGCTATTATTATGTTATTGTTTTTTTTTTTTAAGGTTTAGATTTAACCTTCCCTTCCTTTCTTCCTTCATTGTACATTGAATGTTTAAGACTTCATCGGAGGGTTTAAATTCCGCTCGCAGACAGTGGAAAACATATTGTACGGCACCGTGGCAGCAATAATAATAATAGTGTTATTGGTGTGTTACTAAGTTGTAAAGACATATATATAGATTCAGGTATAATTATTAATATATAGTTTAATTAAAAGTTTAATCTATGGGTAAAATATAAGTTATAATATATTAATACTATTATTGCTGTCAGTACGATATGTTTTCCCGCCCTCCTTCCTTCCCTCCCCACCCCCTCCTCATAAGACTTTAAACATCTGTGCATGCTAATTTCTTTTAAATTCATGGATTCTGTTTTCACACTTCATTATTATTATTATTATCATATTTATTTTTTAAAATTTCTTACCACGTTATTATCATTATTATTATTATTGGTCAGCTGTTATTTAAAATAAATTCATTTTGCCATAATTTCAATATATTTCCTGTAATTTCCTTATTACTATCACTACTACTACTTCTACCACAACCACAACCATTAACACACCACAACCACAACCATTAACACACCACAACCACAACCATTATCACACCACAACCACAACCATTATTACACCACAACCACAACCATTATTACACCACAACCACAACCATTATTACACCACAACCACAACCATTATCACACCACAACCACAACCATTATCACACCACAACCACAACCATTATTACACCACAACCACAACCATTATCACACCACAACCACAACCATTATTACACCACAACCACAACCATTATTACACCACAACCACAACCATTAACACACCACAACCACAACCATTATCACACCACAACAATATATATATATATATATATATATATATATATATATATATATATATATATATATATATAGTATCTTTATATTAATCTATAATTTAGATAGTTTTCTGAATAGTGAACTTAATTAAAAGTCTTGACAGTGATGATAAAACAATATAATTTTAACATTACATGCATTACAAGAAACAATATATTATAGTAACTGTTGAATTAGTTAATAGATTAATTATATTTGATTGACTTGATATACTGAAGTTTTATTCCTGAC